>RJWJ010016737.1:0-34045 GCA_004363605.1 Indri indri | reverse complement strand
TAACCACATCCATCCGGAGATAATGACTTTTCATATGCACACATATATACTTACAAATATGCATTTCATAATTAAAACTCAGAATTTTACTGACTAGATTATTTTGTAACTTTTTTACATGTATATATTATTTTGGACCCAGTTCTAATTTTTATTACCAATTCTATATCTTACAAGGTACTGTCTTAGTTAGTTTGGGCTGCTATAACAAAAATGTCATCGACTTAGTGGCTTAAACAGCAGACATTTATTTCTTACACATCTGGAGTCTGAAAGTCCAAGATCAAGGCACCAGCAGACTCAGTGTCTGGTGAGAGCCTGTTCCTGGTTCACAGACGGCGCCTTTACACTGTGTCCTTGCATGGGGCAAAGAGCAAGGCAACGCTTTGGGGTTTCTTTCTAAGGGCACTAGTTTCATCATGTGGGCCCCATCACCTTCCAAAGCCCCCACCTCCTAATACCATCACATTGGAAGTTAGGATTACAACACATGAATTGGGGGGGGCGGGGGGGCGGTCACAAACATGCAATCTATAGCAGGTATAGATTCATTACTTTGTTTTATAAACATGAAAGACCATTGTTTTATGGCAAAACTACTTCTTCATTTTTAATGTGAATTTGTGTCAGAGATGGGCCAAATGCTATAGAATGTGCAATGTACGTGGTTGTCACTGCTTTTTGAAGGATTAGGCACCATAGTTTGGTCCTCAGTGTCTTAACCTAGGAGTATCTCTACTGTAACATTTCAGTATGTGAGGAAATGTTCCAATGTGTGCCCACCTGTTCTCACATAGGCACCGCTATGGAAATGGGGAATGATTAAAATGTAGTAATGCTATTCCACATAAATATAACTCCAAGCCCTTTCAGAATATAGCTATTGAAATCACATAATTCTGGAGTGTATAATTTGGCAAAAACTACTGAGAGAGACTAATGGACAATTCACTCTGGTGTTCTCTGGCTGCCCAGACACATCCAGAAAAAATGCCAGTGTAACATGTGACTTGAAGTTATGTTCATATTAACTTTCCTTTTCTCATTTATTCCTTTAGGCTTCACAAAAAGCAGGAGAGAGTCATCCTACTGTCTTCTGCTTGCCACTCGAGACTAATGGCCACATTCTTATCAAAAGAACACAGCCAAACCCACAGACACAGAAGTTAAGGTAGGGGGATCTACAGGATGAAAACTCTGTGAAATCTGTGCATCACTCGTTTATCACAGATGAGCAAATTGAAATGCTGCCAAAACAGATAAAATAAAATAAACAAATGTTCCAATGGTGTGTAAATTATATGTGCTAAGCATTACCTTGAATACAGAGATAATTCAGAACCCCAGAAACAAACCGAGGGATATTTGCAGCTCAGAAATGTGTTTGTTCAGTAAGGAAGGTTGTAATGACATTATGAGGACAGGAATGATAAGCAGATGCTTTAAACTTGTTGGTGAGTGGGAAAGTTATTATGCATTTTCCAACATAATTCACCCAAACCTTTTATGTAGTCCATTTGGAAGGGCACTCAAATATTTTACAAAACATTTGATATTCAGGCTGATGGATTCTTTGACTAACCTGGGGGAAAAGGGAGTCTCTGTGGCTTGGGGAAAGGTACCATGGCCTCCCTTCCCAATAAAACAGTCACAGTGGGCCAAAAGGCTCGTGTGGTTGCTTCTGTCCAGTTTCTATAAACTGGAAAATGAATTCCACTTTTCCAATTTGTGTCAGGTGCCCAAAAATTGCAAATAGAGTATCCTTTAGAATTAAGGCTCTAATGCCAGAAATATGTCTCATTTCTACTTTATTTATATACACCCTTTCTAACACTATGTCACGTGTATTATTTCATCTATTTAAATGCTATCACTAGAGTTTGATAGAATCACATTTTCATTTCTCTTTAAGAAATGAGGATCTGTGGTAGAGGGAGGTTGCGCCACTGTCAGTAGATTTGCTATGCCACAGGCTGTGGTTCCACTGCCCGGGCATATTTCAGGGCTTGCTTTGATGAGAAGCTAGAGCTAAAAGTGAACCTAAGCCCTTAAAAGAAACACTGTCGTTAAAATTTAAGTATAAAAATTTTACCAAATGAATAAGGCTACCATATTAACACACGAAAGAATTCTAGGCAGTGCACAAGCCTTGATTGTCCAAGGGGGAAATTTGACCTAACCATGGGGTATGAGCAGGAAAGAAAGGAAGAGCGACACTCCTGCGCTCCCGCAGGTGCAGCAGGGCAGAGGGGATGTAACTTAATGGGGCCGTACAGGAAATGCCAGTTGTTCTACCCAACGGAGGATCAGATTTTAGTGCTATTCTCAGGAATCAAGTTTATTTTCCTCTACCAAACCTTAGTATTAAAAAACACTCCCATCTATAATAGAAAGGACACCAGGGTCCTGAGACTGAAAGAGTAAACTTCATGTAATGAGTACATTGCATGGTGGTGTTGAGTCAAACGATGGAATGGCTACTGAAGAAGGATTTCCAAGACAATAAATACTCCCTCTTAGAAATAACAATGATGGAGACCTACAGTAAATATTGAGAAAAATGAGAAAAATGATTTTATCCAATGAAGTGATGTCCTAGAGCAGAATGCTATGGGGCAAAAATAATGTAAGACTTAAAAATTCATCAGATGAACTGGAAATGTAAAAGCTGAAACCAAAGGAGCAGATCAGATGGGAAATAACACCCTTCACTCACAGTAACCAAAGATTTCACTCTTACAAAATAACAAAAAATTAAATTACCAACAACTCCTCACACGGAATGTCATTTGTAATTTTGTTGACTATGACTATGGCTAAGTTTGCAGAATAAATGAATTTACCAAAGATATTTTAAATTTTCAAGGGAATCACGTCAGTACTGGACAACTGCCAGGTAGCATGTGAACTGTAATACTTGTTCAAAGTATTATAGTTCGCATTTCAGCAACAGTTTGCACTAAATTTATTTCGATGGCATCACATCTTGGCGAAGCTGGGCTTTTGGCAGGTTCTGACAGGGGCGTGTGGAAAGGAACGAGGCGCCTGCAAGGGTCTTATCTGATTTCAAGGTCTGAGGTGTCCCGTCGGCTCCCACATCCACACGGAAGCCAGTGCGGCCAGGTACGAATGAAATTATTACAATTTTCACTCAAGTTACGTGAGGTATTTTTAAGTGTCTATTAAGTCGTTAGGACAGAAACATACTTGAAGCGATTTGGACTCTACTACATGCCAAACGACACGGTTGGGCATTTCTTTTGGCCTGGGGGTGCCACGGGAAAAATAACTGAGATATGCAGGGATCCTCGAACCGACAGGCTTTGCGCCTCTCCCGGACAATACACAACTATAACTCTCATTTTACAAAATACATTCATACTTTTCTAAATAAACTTTGTGTCTTAATTTGGTAACAAATAAGGCACTCTTCTCAGCTTTGGTTTCTTTCTCCTTTTTTTAACTCCAAGTTGAGGGGAGGGGTGATAATTTGTCTCCTCACCTCACTCCTGCTCTCCCCCTTAGCATTAATAGTGTGCGCTCCTGAACTCTCGAATTGTTTCTTTGAACCGTCAGAATAAGCGGAGGATTTTAAATTTAAATTAATTCATTACACTCACAGTTTGCTTTCGCTTCCCTCAAACACTCCGTGGGTTTGGGCGGCGGCGTCTTCCCCTCCTCCCCAGCAGACGCGCACCTGAGGGCTGTGCGCACCTGCGGCGCTCGCCGAGGCCACGCGGGCTCAGCCGGAGGAGGCAGGTGGAGGCGCCGCCAGGTGAGCAGCCCAGGCGGCCTCTGCGCCCCGCCCCGCCCTGCGTTCAGCGCACGCGGCAAAGCGCAGCAGGTTAAGGTGAGAGCTCCACCCAGCTCTGCTCTCTGAGGGTGACGTTTAATACCGTAAGTAGGAAAGGCTGTCAGAATGCTCATTTCCAGAGGTGCGCAAGACGTGGGACAGGAAGAGCTACAAGGGAAGAATTAACTGTGCGTAGGTGTCATTCCACATCCGTCCAAACCTGCGGAGTGAACGACCCAGTGAACCCTGAGTGGACTGTGGAGTCCGGGGGTGGTGATGAGTCAGTGCGGGTCCACCCGGTGTGACAATGCACCACCCTGCAGCGGGACCTTGGTGATGGGGAGGCCCGCGTGGGGGCAGGGAGAACATGGGCAATCTCCGTACTTTCCACCCAACTGTGCTGTGAGCCCAGGACGGCTCTAGGCCCAGGAATCGGAGGTTACAGCGAGCTATGCTTGAGCCGCCGCGCTCGGCGGGGCAGACACCAAGACCCTGTATCTAAAGAAAATAATAAATAGACAACACAGCTCTAAGTACTGCAGTCCACTAAAAAAAACCCTGGGACACCAAGGAACAAGAGGAAAGCCTGCTTCCTGAGCTTGCCACAGTCATCCAAACGAGTTAGGCGAGGACAGGTATTCGCATTAGAATTCTGTTTCATTTCTGTGCCAGCCCAGACAAGACGCCCGAGTCAGGAAAAACTTCCGTTTTCTCCACCCAGAGTCTGCGTTTCTGTGAGTTTGTGGGAGGAAGAATCGGGTCCGGGTCTGGAGAGCCAGGAGAACATCGGAGTGCCGCTGAAGGTTACCTGGGAAAACGTTTTAATTCTAAATCTTACATGTTTAAATAAGACATTTCAGGGGAGTAGGAAACTGTAGTTTAGCAGCTGTCAACGAGTAAGGAAACTAGTGTGGATGAGATACCACCTCTGACGGCAGGCTAGTGACCCAAATCCCCGTGCTTTTTCAAATCAAATTACAGGGAAAGTGTCCCGGGACACTCTGGTGGCTTTGACGCATTTCCCTTGGCCGGGGGACGCGGCAGCTCCAAGATCAATACTGAGTTCCGAGGTGGGGAGCGTCTTATATACAAGCAAGCACACTGGCATCATCTGGCTGTGGATGGGATGCTCGCAGGAATTTGGGGCTGCGCACTCACGTTCCTCTACTGGGAGGATTGTCACTAGTGCTCAAGGCCGCGCCTTCTCTGCAAAGAGCCGCGCAACCGGCGAGCCCAGGCCGAGAGCGGGGGGCTTTACTTTGTGAGCCAAAGTTGGGGAGGGCCTCGCACCGCAGGGATGTGGGGAAAGCTCAAGGCAGAGGCAGCGGATTAGAGGGACACTCCCCCTGGGACCAGATGACTGGCGGTGTCCCTCGGTGGCGACAGGTGCGCTGTCCTCTGCACCCCGCCAGCCCTGCCGCCTCCGGAGCGGACCTCAGCCCCCAGCTGCACAGGAGACATGGGGGCCTGGCTGAAATGCAGAGTGTGTTTGGGTGACATACCACACACTTTCATCCTTTGGACTGGAGAAGCGGAGGCAAGCTCTTAAGCGAAAATGTGGGTATTGTGCATTCAAAACGCATCCCTCTTTCTTTCGGTAACAACATTGTGCTTTCTTTCCTTTTGTGCAATTGTGGTCTCCATTATTAGCTCTCAGCGCATCTTTCAATCAAGAAACCCTGTTTCTCTCAGCCAAGCAGTGGGCAAGTGACTTAGAGGCACATCAAATATTAGAAAAAAATAGATAAATGTAGAAATACTTAACATAGAGGAGTGACACTGTGAAATATTACATTAGTATACCACAAATGAGTGTTCCCATGTAACTGCAATTAACACTTAGAAAATAAAAAAGACTGCATTAGTTTATGGGCCAGTTACAGCAAACCTTTAAAAAAAAAACAGATAATTTTTATTTATATAAATTTTTCCAGAACATAGGAAAGGAAGAAAGCTGCCCTCAACTCATTATTAAATATAGAGATATCAGTGTAGATACAGACACAGGCAATCTCACTTTTGAACATAGAAGTAAAATGGTAGATAAAACAGTATTCTAAAAGAATGATAAATTATGACCAAGTGCCAGTCAGAGTGTAGGGAGATGCAGACTATCACACTTTATGTTAAAATATGCCATATGCATTCCTTTTTCATATGATTTTATTAAATACAATTCTAAAAGTAAAACATGCAGTATAATTTTTAAAATATACAAGCAAAATATTTATTAAGTATGGTTTAAAATTTAGAAGAATTGGGGGAAAACCTGAAGTTTTCATTAATAACAAATTAGTGAAGAAAATTATTTTCATATACTATGCCCCAGGGTCTAATAACACTGATGATGTAATTATTTCATAGGTAAGTACAGAGATCCAAAGTTTGATGTACGGTGAAAGGGAGAGTGATAAGAGACCATTCGCCGCATAACCCATTTATAAAAGGTTAGTGGGAATATGCAGAGGGAAATAGTTCAAGTTCTGGTCATCATAGTGTTACACAGGTTTTTCTCTACCTAATAGGATTTTAGATATTCTTTCCTTTCCTTATTATTTTTCTTATTATTTTACATTTTCCAAAGAGTGTGCATTATTTTTCCAAAACAAAAAAAATTCCCATAATAAATATTATTTTCTCATTATAAATATATTGTAAGTCAAGATATTAAAAATGAAGCAAGCTCAAGAAAAAAATTAAAAATCACAAAAATCTTACCATCCTGAGTCACCATAACTTTTTTGTTGTTTATCCATCTACATATTTGTTTACATGTTTTTAAACAAAAAGAAGAAAATGATAAGCCTTTTATATAATGACTTTAATGTTTCCTCTCACAATTGATCATAAGTGATTTTTAATGTTACTGAACATTCTCATGAAATGAACTTTTTAATGGCTACACATTGTAAAATATACATAATTCATTTAACCAACTACCTATTACTGAACAATTAGGAGAGCTGTGTTTTAAAACAGCCATCAGGAGTTAATGACCTAGGTTTATGTTCTTTCCAAAACAATATAAGCTCATAAAAATGCACAACCCTTGTGTGCTCTGCATTCTGTAAAATGTCTAACGTGGTGAGTACTCAGACAAAACAAGACGGTTCCATCCAGCTAGGATCCACACGCTCATAGAGACAATGGAAGTTTGGCGCCGCTAGAGCTGGGGACAGTGTAACACTTTTTCCTATCTTCACATTTCAAAGCATGTTTAGATCAGCCTAAGATTCGTATCTCTAGCATTGCCATATTTATAAAGCTAGGCTATTTTGTAGTTAGATGCACAGTGCTGAGCCTTCAGAGACAGGAGGTGGGGCTATAGTTCATTTAAGTCACTTAATAGCTGTAGCAGCTTGGACAGGTTATTTAACCTTTTTATGAGCCTCGTTTTTCTCATCTTTAAGATGGGGGTGATGTCATTTATAAGACAAGCGATACCGAGGCACACAGCTGACTCTCAGAAGATGGCTTATTACTAATACCATTGCTGCTGCTAATACTAAGTATTACTTAAATAGCATTCCCAGAAACACGCCCGAGTACTTACTGCTATTATAGATACCATCATCAAATAAGTAGTTAAATATTCCACTTGAAAAGTGAGATGAACCTTACTGCTCATTTTCTGAAAGATCACTGGAGAGTTAAGTCACTTCCGATACCCTATATTTTATGGCAGTGTTAATGTTTGGGCTCATACCATTCTGTGGAAGATTAAGCTCATATGCAGCTCTGTGGTATGTAACCCCAAAGACAAAGACAAATTCTCGGCTCCTAAGTCACCTAATGTATGATGGTGGAGAAGGAGTAGGGTGAGGGGGGAAGGGGACTCGCCCAGCAGTCACTCGTCCCTAGAACCACCCAGCCACACCTTTCATGGTCCTGGCTCTTCCCTCTGGAGGGGCTGTGCAGCTTTAAAACATGTCTTACTAGCCTAGGTCCAGGGACTCCAGGTTTCACAGGCTGCTAAAGGCCAGACTTTGGTTTTATGTGGTAGTAGGTTTTTCTAAAAATTTGATGGGCTTCCAGTTTATTTGCTTTCAGTCAATAAAACTCCTCCTCCCCTATGCAAACTATCACGTTTAGGTTCAATTTATTTCTTTTGTTTTAATTTTTTTATTTTTTATTTCAGCATTTTATAGGGGTACAAATGTTTAGGTTACATATATCGCCTTTGCCCCACCCAAGTCAGAGCTTCAAGCGTGTCCATCCCCTGACGATGAGCGCTGCACCCATTAGGTGTGTATATACCCATCCCCTCCTCCCGCCCACCTGCCCGACACCGAAGAATGTTACTACTATATGTGCACATAAGTGTTGATCAGTTGATACCAACTTGATGGTGCTTGTTTTTCCATTCTTGTGCTACTTCACTTAGAATGGGCTCCAGCTCTATCCAGGATAATTTATTTCTTGGTGCCAAATTCTCTGTTGCTGATTAAGTTAGGCAGACACTGACCTCTTCCTCATGTGAAGAGGACGGGGTATGAAGCTGAGGCTCAATATGCAGCTCCACTCTGCAGGCAGCAGCTTCCTGGGATCTCTCTGCTCTGCCCTGTCATAGTCTGTCTACTTCCCAGCCTGCAGGTGCTCAGGGGAAGAGCAAAATGATGCAGAGCTGCCCTTTATTGTAGCGCTGCATTCAATAAAGGAAGAGAAGTCACACAAGATGGGCAACTATAAGTTTATACCATGTATGTCATTAATTTCCATATTTCGAATGATTGCCTTAGTTATTTTTCCATAACTACTACTTTCCATTAAACTTAAAAAAAAATGCATCTCTGATGCAAGATTAGAATTTTTCAGGGAAGTCCAAGAAGAAAAAGCAAACAAATAGAACCTGAATTTTTCCATAAGATATGATCTACTTAATAGCTGTAATTTTGGCTTTCAACTTTCAGAGACCACTATACCAAATATTCAATAACCGCTTTGTACTTTGCAATAATATTTTGATTTGATAACATATTAAAAAATTTTCTATTTTTTCTTCCAAAAAGATTGTTTTCAAGATTGATTTAAAAATATAATGTCTTTGGGTCAGAATTCTTTCCAAAGGGACACATCTTATATTCTTAAGAAAGTTACACGTGAACTTGGAATTTCATAAATAGAGATCCACGTTATAGAAACTCTGTAGAAAATAATTGTGTAAAATGTACACTTAGTATATCTTAAAAATATATCATAAATGACTTCTCTGTATTTATTTTAGATTCAATGGGAGACCAAGATTGTATAAAAACTAGAATCATTGACCTAAAGTACAATGTTATCAACCCAAGTCTTCTATTCATAAATCTTCACATCATATTTTGTATTCATTTTATAAATTAATACTTATGTGGCCATTGCTTTCCTTAAATGTATATAGTCAGTTCATTTATTCCAGCAAACACAATATTTCATATTTTGTGTAACAGGCTCAAAATTATACCATATGTTAAATTCCTTTCTTAGTTAATGCAGCAAATTACCCATGTCTTAGACATTCACATATACTATGTTGTGCTTTAATTATAGAGACCATTTCTTTAATCTGTTTGTCATACGCAGTATTTAAAAAGCAAATAAGAAAAACATGTAAATTGCTACTTTTATTTTTAAATGTTTATCTTTTTCCTATCTAAACAAAGCAAATATATTCATTAAAGTATAGTTGGAAAGCATAGAGAATTAGGAAAATTAAGCCTCCTATATCACAACAAACAGTTGCAACATTATCATTTCAATGTATTTTTCTCCCAGTGTTCACAGTTATAAACGTATTATATGTCTATTTAGCTTATTTCATCAACTAGCACTTTTTCTCAAATGTAATTTTACTGGTCTTAATTTTTAAAGAAATAGATGCACTATATTTCATGTATTAATAGCATTTCCAATATTGGGATTATGTCCAGTGTTTCATGGTCATAAATATTATTACATGTTTAACATTTAAGATTTTACTCAATACATATATGGCTGAAGGTGTGATAGGTGACCATGCCCATTGGCAATGTATAGATAACTATCCTTGTCTTTGTTGCACTTCCTGCCAGTGGGGACACAAATGTTCAAATGGATCATTTGAATACAATATGCAAAGTGACCTGGGATCAGAGAGATTAGAGATTCTAATGCTGACAGCTCCCTGAGCCTCATTTCTAAATTTGGGATAATTTCCTTTGGATAAACGTCCTTTTTGAAATATAACAACTGAATCAATGGATAAAGCCCTTTTTAAAGTTTTTGAAAAATTGGCCAGCATTTCCAGACCAACACTAAATGACAATGGTGACAGTGCGCACCTCGATTTTGGGTTTGTTCCTTCCAGTTACATCAAGGTTGCACAAGTTGCACGCAAGTATAATCTAATACAGATATCAGTTTGAAACAGATATGTGTCATCATAGTAAAGAAGCATTTTTTCTGCTTTTGCTAAATAAGTTTTGAATTTTGTGGAACTCCTTCTTAATACCCGTGAGCATTCAACTTTTCTTAAATTGATTTATTGATGTGTTATGCGTATTATATTGATGTGGAACACTGATGTAAATGTATTTCTTAACAGTCATCTTTCTTGCATTCTTCATGTACACCTAACTTGACCTTAATTACAATATCTGTCTATATACTATTGAATTATATTTGTTAAGCTTTAAAAATATTGATTCATATTTATAAATGAAATTTGTCTATCATTTCCTTTTTGTACCACGTTTTCTTCTTCTTTTGCTGTCATATATGTTTTTTTCCTAGAATAAATGAATTAATTTCCAATTATTTTTTCTTCTGCTCATTTATTAGATGTGTAACCTGGGGAAGTTATTTAGCCTCTCTTCATCTGCAAGATGTCTGAAATTACAACTACTGCATCCCTATCTAACAAGATTGCTGTGAGAACTAAATTTAAGGCACAAAATAGTGCCCAGAATACTTAGCACAAGACAGTTTAATGCTCAAAAGATGTGATTATTTTGTGGAATATCTAAAATCTCATTTGAAGATCTGTTTCATCCAAGCTTCAAACAATTTACCAATAAAGTGGATAAATTCATAGGTACTTTTTAATTTGGGAGACAAGATAGTGTGTGAATATTGGTGATCATATGTCTCTGATCACATCACAATTTCTTTGTGCTCTCACTAATTTCTTAGTCTCTAATACAATACATCTTGGATTTTTTAATCCATCTTGTTTAGAATTTCTATTTTACCCTATTTATATTTCTATTTTGTAGTGTTTTTTAATTTTTTTTATTTTTTTATTTCAGCATATTACAGGGATACAAATATTTAGGTTACATATATTGCCTTTGCCTCACCCAAGTCAGAGTTTCAAGCCTGTCTAGCCCCCAGACAGTCCACACTACACTCATCAGGTGTGAATATAACCATCCCCTCCGACACCCTGACCTGCCTGACACCTGATGAATGTTACTACTATATGTGCGCCTAAGTGTTGATCAGTTAAAACCAATTTGGTGGTGAGTACATGTGGTGCTTGTTTTTCCATTCTTGTGATACTTCACTTAGTAGAATGGGCTCCAGTTCTATCCAGGATAGTACAAGAGGTACTAGATCACCATTGTTTTTTGTGGCTGAGTAGAACTCCATGGTATACATATACCACATTTTATTAATCCACTCATGTATTGATGGGCACTTGGGTTGTCTCCACATCTTTGCAATTGTGAATTGTGCTGCTATAAACATTCAAATGCAGATGTCTTTTTAAAAGAATGCCTTTTGTTCCTTTGGGTAGATGCCCAGTAATGGGACTGCTGGATCAAATGGTAGTTCTACTTGTAGCTCTTTGAGATATCTCCATATTGCTTTCCACAGAGGTTGTACCAGTTTGCAGTCCCACCAGCAGAGTATGAGTGTTCCTTTCTTTCTGCATCCACGCCAGCATTTGTTGTTTTGGGACTTTTTGATAAAGGCCATTCTCACTGGAGATAAGTGATATCTCATTGTGGTTTTGAGTTGCATTTCCCTGATGATTAGAGATGTTGAGCATTTTTTTATATGTTTGTTGGCCATTAGTCTATCTTCTTTTGAAAAGTTTCTGTTCATGTCCTTTTCCCAGTTTTTAATGGGGTTGTTTGAATTTTTCTTGCTGGTTTTTCTGAGTTCTACATAGATTCTAGTTATCAGTCCTTTATTGGATGTGTAACATGTGAATATTTTCTCCCATTCTGTAGGCTGTTTGCTCTTGTGATAGTTTCCTTGGCTGTGCAGAAGCTTTTTAATTTGATCAGGTCCCATTTATTTATTTTTGTTGTTGCTGTGATTGCCTTTGGGGTCTTCTTCATAAATTCTTTGCTTAGGCCAATGTCTATAAGAGCTTTTCCAACATTTTCTTCTAGAATTATTATAGTTTCATGCCTTAGGTTGAATAAAGCTGCTATAAATATTTTCCTACAGGTCTATCTGTAGCCATAGGTTTTTACTTCACCTGACTAAATACTCAGGAATGGGATTGATGAATCATATGATCGTGATTGATCACACTCAATTTCAATTTCTGGTTAGAGTGTAATGATAAGAATTTAATTTACTCTTATTCCTGAAACAAGTGAAAAACTGGAAAACATATAAAACAATTGTTTCAAATGTGCATCAAGCGATGGAGGACAGTGACCACCGAGGAAGGGAAACAAGCACAGTGAACCTAGGTTTGCCTCAGTTTACCATCCGGACAAAAGTTTTCAGGCCACAACACAGACAGGAAGAACATATTTTAAATATAATGGCAAAATAGATTAAAATTAAAAGGATGAAAAAAGATATACCATAAAATCACTATTCAAAAAAAAGCTGGAGTGACTATATTAATATCAGATGTAGTAGATTTCAGAACCAAGAATATTACTTAAGATAAAGAAGGTCATTTCCTAATGAAAAAGGTATCACATTATCAGGAGTATATTTAAATTCTAAATGTTTTTGAGGCCTTCTGGACAGAGAGCATTCAAGAGCCACAGAACAAGTACGAATAGCACAAGCAAAATAAACACTCTGCCATTTTATCTTTGGCTTCTGTAGCCTTTTAGAAATCACCCAGCCTTTCCAAGCCTCAAAGTCCCTATTTGTAAAATGGAGGCAATAAGCCTCCTGTGTTAGGTGGCTGTAAAAACAAGACCCAAGGAATGGAAAGCACATGGCATAGTTGCTGACACTAATTGGATGCAAATTAATGATCGCCAATGTCACAGACACAAGGTAACCTGGTTCAAATGTACATTTGAGAGTGTTTCAGCAGGTATCACTGTATTTTTTTTTTTTTTTTTTTTTGCTTGAAGAGATCACCTAGCATAGGAGAAATGTAGTATTTTTCTCTATAGTCAGCTGAAAAGTGATATTTTTATTTATACTCTGAATTGAAAAGGTACATATGCAAAAAAACAGAGATCATAATTGAAAAACTGAAAAACTATTAGGTATTCTTTTACTTTTTTTTAGTTATAAGAATAGGGGGAAGTTAATACTTTCAAAAAGTTTTCCTGGTGTCTGTTTTGTGCAAGACAACATGTAAACTGCAGTGAGTAGTAACATCAGGACTGATGAATGGGACATCATTTCTGACTTTCAGAGACTCACAATCACGCAAGGGAACAAACAACACAAACACATGTTAAACAAAATAAGTTCAAAATGTGAAAAAGTATTAACATTTTGGTATGACCTCAAACTGCAGAGAGGCAGTGGGACAACCGAAAGAGAAGTTAATACACACAGGGGCACAGAGGACAGAAAACAAAGGGTGACAATAGGTCTGGAGAATGCCACGAAGCCTGATTTTTGGCCCCTTCTTTTCTTGAGTAGCTCAGAGTCAGAGAGTGAAAGATACCAACACCAAGCTGAAAAAGTCTATACAAAATGGGAATTGCTGGAAGTTTTGTAGAGACTGAAATGCATGGGAATAATATTGATTCGGAAAAAAGGGGGTTGTACTGTTTCAGAGAGACTGAATTAGGTACGGAACAGAAGCAGAGAGACACATCAGGAAACCACTGGAGAAGCACTTACTGGCAAGAGGTAACAAAATCATGAACAGAGACTGGAATTAGAAAACAGGCGCTTGCTAAGATGTAAAGGCCAACATTTACAATACTATTCGGAGAAATCCAACAATAGGAAAGACCGTGAATATCTAAAACAACTTTTTTAAAAAGCAATTTCATAATATAATTGAGAAGCTAAAAACATTGGTGCAATGGGAGTCATTGACAAGAAATAGTGAAGAACAGTGTTTGTCTCTGAATTAACTAAACAATATAGAAACTTTAAAAGTATAATAAAAAATGGAATACAAATGGAGCAATGGGACCATTAAGCATAAACATTAGCATCTTATACTGCCCACCTTTGATATTTCTGGAAAAATGAAAGAAGCCAAAAAATTGTCATAACTTGCAATCTCAAAAATTTGGCCAATAAACTGCACACTAAAAGAAACAGTCTTAACATTTCTGGAGTGTTTAGTGATACTATGTATCAAGGGAAAGTTTTATGTTTACAGAATAAAAGCCCAATGTAGCAGTAGGAAGGCAAAAAGGAAACAGGCTCATATTTGAAGTTATCTTTTATTCATTCTTACTGCACATATTTAAGACGTACGATGTGAGGTTTTGATACAGGGCATGTACATAGTAAGTGATTACCACAGTCAAGCAAAGCTTACATATCCATCACCACAATAGTACCTCTGTGTGCGTGTGGTAAGAGCACTGAAAATCTGCTCTCTGAGTGAATTTTCAGTATGTAATACAATATTATTAACTATTATCTTCAACTATTCATTAGGTATCTTTCTATTCTTCCTATTCCTAAGATGTTGCAAAGGGAGTGAGTGGGGTCATTAATAGTGACTGCTAGTGTCAGGTCACACATAGAGAAAACAGATTTACATCATAGACTGCTTAAAGTGAGCATTCTATTAATAACATGAAGGCTTTCCTTTAACATGTATTTGTCATGATTTAAAAAATATCACCTTCCATGGGTATGAAAATATTAATTTTTCAAAGATATCTTACATACTTTCCACTTGGCCATTTATACTAAAGCATGAGCTGTGCCAATTGTTATTATTTTGGCTCTACCAACAAGGAATCTGTGATAGCTAGAAAGCTGATGTGGCATAAGTTTGGTTGTATATGGGTTCGAAATAGGGTCCCAAGTTGATATTTCTTCACAGTTTTTAAAAAGATACTATTTATTCACTTGTACTAAAGTAGAATAGCAAACACCAGAGATGGAAATTATGAACCAAAGTGTGTGTCGAGAGGAGGGGTATGCAATATCTATATAATTGTTAAGAGGTTAATTTAAGTGGTAATAAATATATCATCATAATTTTATGATTTATTACATAATGCTGAAGAAATACCAAAAAAACAATTTTTCATCTGGGTATTAAAAAAGAACTTACCTTACTTTCTATTCTTGATAGTTGTTAGTTTGGTCCTGGACCTAGGGTGTGGCTGAAGCTGTATTCAGCAGGGAAGAAATTTTATCAAATTCACACATTTTATTTTGTTTTTGAGTAAAAATCACAAGTCCAATAATTTGTTTACTTACGTCGAGAATTTTCACTTATATAGAAATTTGTGAAAATGCCCAGTAGTTACAACATAAATGAGGGTTAGACATGTAATAAAATCATATTTTATTTACAAGGGACTATAATCTAAAAAGGTGGAAAACATGTACCTTTACAAGGAGACAAATAAAACATAAAGCATAGTTTGCTGTTTTGCTTATCGTTCACCTCTGTGAACAAAGATGAAAATGCTATATTTAATTATGGTAGCTATGCAGTCAAATTTGATGGTGGAGCAGAATTTATGAAAAATAGTCAGCCACCATTCAAAATGGGGTCAAAGAATTTTGATTTGAAGAGAAGTAAAAATAGAATAAACTTATTTCCAATTCATTTTACTGTTTGCAATTTCAGTGTAGAAGGGCTTTATGTCTGAAGTAAGATTTCTATTTTACCTCATCCTTCCTTAAAAATTTTTCAAAGATATTATTTGCCTTTTATAAGATATCGGCAGAAAAATAATTAATATGGTAAGTCCCCTGAATAAATGTGAGTGTGTTACACTAATCACGCATATGCATAAAGCAGTATACGTCTATCTCAGAGCTGACTGTGTTGGAAGCAGCCCGCATAAATTGGGTTCTATTCAAAAATCTTGGGATCCTAAAATCCATGGTTTAGGCAATTTAAAACACTAACATTATACTTGGCATTTTTGTTGTGAAATTTCAACTCCAAATAATCTCATTTGAACAACCAATTTCAGTTTAAGGAAGCTGCCTCATTTATGGATGGTGGTAAAATCACAGATTCATTAAAATATATAGATTAACCGCTCGAAGTTCCTTTAACAGTTCCCTGCACACGTTCATATAGTGTTATGTGGCAAATATTCAAGTGCTCTTTTCAGGAACAGATGGTTTAGACACAGTTAATAAGAAGGCTTGAGTTATTTGCATATTCATTAGATAATATCAGTTATTCCTCAGCCAGAACAAAGAATTACCCAAATGGCATTCATGTTTCCTCCCATTAACACATTATTAAAAGCAAAATGTCTGTGTTAAAAATGAGACAGATAGTGATCCTTGACTGCATAGCAACCCAGCATTATCCATTTGGGTTTTTAACATGATAATAAAAGCATGTTGCCCTCATGTAACTCATTTCTGATTTTATAATGGATAAATGAAGACACAGTGACACTGCGTACTTTTGGCCTGCTCCATGCATTTTCTTGCCTGTATAGATAATTGCCAGGAGAGGTCATGTCAGGAAAAATTAAATAAGTTTCACTTTAGTTTAAAAAAGCTTGGCCAGAAAACTAGAGGAAAAATTAAAACAAAAACAAACAAAAAAAAACTTTGTGACACTGGAACCTGTTTAAAAAAATCTTTCTGTTGATTATTTTGCTGATAAACCCAGAAAAAGTTACAGATAAAACAACAATTCAAAAAAAAAAAAAAAAACCAACAATTCACAATTTAAAATGAAATAAATACAAAAGATCACCTAGTTATTTTTTAATCTGATTTTTAATTTTAAAAAATTCAAATAGAATTGCTTTGCCTTTATGCTATGTTGTGTTTGTGGTCACTTGCCTTGTCATTACTATGTAAGAATGGCTGGGAAATTGTCAGAAATTGAAAATAAATGATCTTTGTGTTAAGTGAAAAATTCAAATAAAGCAATTTCTATATAAAGACCTAGTTTCTTGGAAGGTAAATAAAGTCACGTGTAAGGGAAACATACAAGGCGGTGGTAATTAATGACATCCCTGCTAAGGCTTTGCTCCGGCTCTGCACTGCCTCCTAGCATGGCGCTGCCCCACATGGCCATTAAATTTATATTCTAGTTATAATTAAATAAAATGAAAATGCAGTTTCTCAGCCCCACTAGCCACTTTCAAGTGCTCCAAAGACACGTGAGGAGAGTGGCCACTGGAACGGACAGCACAGATGAGAACGTTCCCCTCACCGCAGAAAGTTCTAGGAGACAGCACTTTTCTAGAAGTTGCTTGCTTAAGATGGACAGGCAAGGTCCAAGGAACCAGAAATGACTTCTCGACAGCAGCCAAACAGCAAATTGCCACAATAATAAAAGGTGAGTTACTTATTTTGGAAGAAGTTAAAAGTGAAGATAATTGAATAAAAGGTGAAATACATATTCGGAGTCACTTAGGCGGGAATTTCAACATCTAGACTGAATTAGAAAACAAGGCATTCCACTTGCTTTCGTAGTCAGTATTTTTTTAAGCTCCATTACATCATGAAGAACAATGTTGCATAAAGTTTGAAAGAAAATACTGTGTTCTCAACTGCCCTCCTTCAAGTTTGAGATGAAAACGAAGAAATTAAACAATCTGGGATTCACTCAGAAACATTTATGGAGCACCTCAGTTTATACTGAGGTTCCCCAGCTCCTAGGTGACAAGGTTCCCCAGCTCCTAGGGGACAAGGTGCTGGCCACGGCGGTTGGGAAGCGCCGCAGACGCGCACAGGCCATTTAAAACAGTGGCGAGGCCGCACCGGCGCCAGGGCGGGAACATGCTACTGCGCAGCGGGGCCACTCGGACCGGGGTCTCTGCTGGAGGACAGGGAAACCCGACAGGAATCCAGGTAAGAACAAGGAGCAAAAGACGAAGTTCAGGTCGGAGCAGCGTAGAGAGGGAAGCCCTAACTGCAGTGCGTCTATACTCCTAGGACGCAGGAGCCGGACGGCAGGGCCGCAGACCAAACCGGATGCAACAGCAGCATCGTCCCGGGTGCCTTTGCAACCGACATCCACCACGGTCCGATGTCACTCAGTGAAGACGCTAGCAGGCACGCGTGAGAGTTGGCGGTGACAGGCAGCGGCGTTGCCGGGAGGATGCATCGTGCATCGGCAGGTGCGTAATCTCCGCGAGCCAGTGGGAGGAGCGACCTCTGCCAGAAGGTGGAGAAGGTTTCCTAAACAAGGGGGATACGGCGTTTGAAAGAATGAACGGTGATTGTTCTGGTAACTAAGTAGGTGGGAAGTGCATTGCAGAGAGAGAGACCGCTGACTGTATACCCTGGACCCAGGCCGATCTCGCCGGAGTTCCTCAACACCTGGAGGGTTGCGTGGTGTGGGAGGGCACAGAATTTCACCAGGTGGGGTTTATTAGCCAGGAACCAGCTCAGGAGAATACACTAGTATGGAGGTGACACAAAAAGTTGTGAAAACTCAAAGCTGACCCAATCGAAGGCACTTTCGACAAAACTATAGATGAAAATTACCTGTCGCAGTTACATTTTCTCATGTTTTCGATGGATAGCTCCAAAATCTCTATTCATAATCACTCTTCCAAGGAAAAATCCATATTTCTGGTTTCCTTGGAGGCAGTTTCTTGGATCTCCGATAAGTTCATGTCTCCTGGAGTCTCCTCAAATTGTTTAAATCATGCTCATCATCCTCACTTTCCTCAAATTGACTTTTCCATCTGATGGAGATTAAACGGAATGTAACCTCAATTAGTAGTGCTAATAACACTGCCCAACTCCAAGAGCATCTTCACTTGTCTCATAATTGCATGGGACCAAGCCAGTTGCTTCTACTTCTGAGACCTCCTTTGATCTTGACATCTCCCCTCCCACAGGGTTGGTGAGGTCGTTCCCATCCTTCCTGTGGACAGTTGAGTTAGTCTTAAAGCTGTTTCCCAACTTCAGGTTGTCCTACTTCCCATCCTTTTGGGAAGATGCTGATAGCTATGACTTCAGGCTTGAGTTCTGAGTTCCTCTTTCTACCCTGCAGAGTTAACTTAATTGAGAAAGCAAGTACATTGTAGTGTTCTTTGAGTACAGTAAATTGACTATTTTCTGAATAAACGTGTATTAAGAATTTTTTATTCATTCATCTACAAATTAACAAAAAACTGTAAAATGTACCCTCAATAGGAAGCCCTGAAACCAACAGGATAGAGTCTTACTAAATAAGATGCAGTAGCTGGTTTCAAGATGAACAACACTGTAATATATAAACCACGGTTTTTTTCCAATAAACCTGAGCCAGTTGTACACGGCAAGACTACTAAGGTTATTCAATAAAGAAATCTAAATTTTGACATTCATGGGATGAACTTTAAATAGTAAAAACTTTGTTTCACAAAATTTAAAAATTTGAAACCTAGCTTATGTCTTGGTGATCTTTTTAGCCAAGGAAAATCTGAAGATCTTAGACTACAAGTGGTTTACTTACTTAAAAAGGGGTATGAGAATTAAAGTTAAGCGAAACAGCTAAAACAATTTATGGTAAAACATGAATTTCTGCAACTGATTTAATATTTAAATTTTTGAATGTTTCTAATTAATGTTCAAGGTTCAGGAGCTATGTAATAAGCAACCTATAGTAAGTACAACTCAATGTTTTCAGCATTTTCAAGATATGTAATAGTTGGCCTATTTTTCAATTATTAAAAATATGACAAATATGTTTGTATATATATGCACACATGCATGCAGGAGTGCATATACATGTGTGTGGGATGCTGGATAGTATTAGGAGTTCTTATTAATCATAATTTTTTCCATAAAATTATTTTATGTTATATTCAAGCTGATTTAAAATTGACTTACTGTAACCAGTAATCATTCTAAATTGTTAAAATTTTGTTAATGACTCAACTGATTTTGAAGCAAATCAGCAAAGACCTGCAGAAATTATAAGGCAATGTCAATCACAAGTGCCGTTGCTGGTTGGTTCCCTTTGTAAGTATGATAACTTCGTTGGAAGGCCTGTTTCATCCCTTTGTTTTCCCAGCAGCTCTCATACTCTTGTATTCTTTTCATAGAAGAAATCACTTATGGTATTCCATTGTGGAATTAACTTTCCCCCTTTAAATCCACTCCTTGGTACCATCCTAAGTTGGAGCAGCACATTACTGGTCCCATTCGTATCATGGGCAAGAATGACCATTCAACCAAATCTTTTATCTCATTCCTGTCAAATGCTCCTTAGCTCTTGGACACTAGGGTCTCTGCTTGCCACAAAACATGGGACTTTCCTAAGACTCAAGTGATTCTGCAGTTCCAACAGAGAAGGTCAAACCTTGGGATTGGATACACATCCAACTGATTCTCTCCTAGTTCAAGGAAGAGATGTCAGGGGAAATCAATTCCGTCTATATTCATAACCTGGTGAGGATTGCTAGAACCCACATAGGCATGCTTCCCACATCTTCACTGTCAGGTCTAGAGAGAAAATATTTTTAACAACCCCTAGAAGTACGTTGGTCAAAAGGTTAAGTTGTTTTGTTTCTGAAACACACACACACATACATACACACGCACACCATTCACAACTCCCTTTGCCAATACATTTACTGTTCAATGTAGCTCCACAAAAATAATTTTTCAAAGTTGAAAGGTTTATTTTAATGAAAAGTGTGTGTTCATATTTTCTTACACATTCCGTGTGATATGATGCAAGGTGCAAGGATGAAAATAGCTAAACATCATGAAGAGTCACATGCACTTGGAAGAGAAATGTCACATCTCACTTGTATCAGAAAGATGTAAATGTATGAATATTTTAGGGCCCAGTAGATAACCAGTAAAAGACACACACACAATATTTTTCTTAATTGTTATAATTACCCTATGACCTAGGGGTATCATCTAAAGCAAAAACTATTAACTTTATTTATTCATAAATAAAAATAATGCTACTTAGCCAGCAATACTTTTAATGTGATTAATGACACATTATGTCTTATTTTGGAAGAATCTGAGACTCGGAGAGGGTACGCAACATATGAAGGTCAGACACTTAATAAATAGTTGAAGCAGGATGTTATTAGTAATAAAACAGTTGTGCTCCAGTTACAAGGAATCATGTCATGTATGCTGTAATTGTACATAAACTACCAGTAGAGATTTTCCTGTAGGAGGCAAACAGATTTTCTATAAGTGCTGCCCACAGAACATGGTCGGTGATGGTGAAGAAAACTTGAGGATGTCTCCTATGTTTGATGTGTTACCCAGATCCAACTTGAGTCTTGATAGAAGCTTCTGGAAAAACCCAGCACAGATACTGCGCGTGATATGTAGATGTATCGATAAGCACTTTGTATCTATTTCTCTGGAAGATAAAAGTTTAAAATGGGATGTACATTGTCATGTGAACTTAAAATAACTTTTTTTCAAGGACTCATTTTTGCTAGTTTGTGGTTTTATAACAATTTAACCTACACCCTGTAATTACTTACCGAGTGTGTATTTCGTAATAGGCATTAAGGGGCCCACAAGTCGATAAGAATCTCCCTTAGATTGTCGCAGAGGAGAATCAGATATATCAAAAGCAAAACTATAAGACAACATGCAGGGAGTTACAACAGCACAAAATATGTTTAGAGTTTGTGGAGCGACGACCAGTCCGAGTGTAGCCAAACCTTACTAGGGAAAGATCTCCACAGGCAGGACAGTGGGGAGGGGACCAGAGAGAGTGATGAATGTGGACAGTGCTTCTGTGACCAGAAGCCCCGTGACAGAGGAAATTTTCACTTTGAACACAGAGCGGGAAAGCAGAAACAAAACATGAAGGATGACTGGAGTCAACCCAGGAAACGAAATGAGTTTAATCTTACTTGGATAAGCGCAGAGGGTGCACTGAATTGAATGTTCCTCAGCGGAAGAGTTGGGCAATCAGTACCATGGACAGGAGGAGCGACCCAGCTCACAGCTGCCAGCAGCTCGTGGCTCAATCCTGCAGGTGCAGACACAGTGGCCGCGATATTCTCTCCAGTCCTCGCCACCATGACCAGCTGCTTCTGAGGCCGTTCCCGCAGAGTAGGGTCTGAGGTTGCAGGTAGAGTCCCTGCTGTCGGGGAGCCCAGCGGGGAGAGGGAGCCCTCTGAACTCAACCATGACACGTTCCTGCCTGGTCCAGAGAGTGCTACCCCCAGGCTGCCGCAGAGCAGGCTGCTGCTCACCGTGGTGAAGGGGTCTGTGCAGTGGCCCGTGAGTTATCCTTTAGGTACCCACAGGAGTAGGGTCGCTGCACTCCAGCTATGCCAAAATGTGGAGGCAAAAGGAAGGTTCCCGGTAGGCACGGCCCCGAGCAGTGGCCCCGATTCTCTGCCTCTGCATTTAGCGCCTGTGACGCCCGCCTTCTGCAGCCACGTGTCCTCTTGAGGGGCGCCTAGGCCAGCACCAGGGCGAGTGCTCTGAAAACGCACGCATGTTCTATCAATGTTAATACGAGCTTGAGTATTATTTTCAAATATTTGATATTAACAAGTTTGATTTGATTTAAAATCTATTTGCAATATTGCTAAGAACATTCGACATTATATTTGTCAATAATAAATTAATTATTGTAAAATTTGAGTTGTTGCAAACATTGTATTAGTTTAGGATTTTTTAAAACTACCTTTTGTGAACAAATCTTCACATCAATAAAACTATAAAAAATTTGAAGGGATCATTAAAAGTCTTGGACAGGAATTGGATGTGGCCATTTCAAACATAAAATCTGATATAAAATATTATGCTCTTAGAAACAAGCTCAAATATCTCACTGAAAGTTTTGAGAGTATTTTATTTGGCAGTTTTATACAAATTCGGCACTTAAATGGCTTTTTCTACACTTAAATATAAGGGATTTTTGCAGATTTTTTTATGTAAATAGATTTGGGGGGTACAAGTGGTTTTTTGCTACATGGGTGAATTATAAGTGGGGAAGTCTGGGCTTGCAATGTGCGTTCTACGATTAACACCCATTGCCAGGAAAGAAAATCACCTTCAAATAGCTAATCACTGTGGATTAGCAATGCTCATTCTTTTAAAAGTAGCTGAGAAAAAAAACTCACAAATAAAAATTTTATGATTTCTTTCAGAATAAATATGCTTCTTCAGAAAAGTAGTTAAAATCTATATTAGCAAATCATATCATGAAACATTCATTTCAATTATAGCCAATCCTCATCTTATTTCATCTCACAAAATGCTTAATATTTTCTACCTCCTATTAAAAAATAAAATCACATGCTAGGTCATGGACCAATTAAGCTTTTAGCAGCTTTTATCTTTTTTTATGTTACATACATAGGAAAAATTTAATTATGTTGCCTCATGAAATCTATGAACTCATTTATGAATTTAGAAAAAATCTCATTTAACAATTTCTAAAATCTGAATACCGTTATTCCATACACATGAACATGTGCATGTATACATATTTAAAAAAGCACATCATGTACTTCTATCATTCTCTTGACTTTATTAACAATTTTAGATTATAACTACATATAACATTGCCCGATTAAAAAGTAAGCAAAAACTAACTGCATATAAATTTATTCTTGCTTTTAGGAGTTATTTAAAACATAAATCAATGATCTCAGATCTGGAAATATTGACTTTTTGGCAATTTATCTAAGAAGTTGCACTCAGTAATACGTACTGAGATATTTAACTGAAAAATGGGAATCAGAATTTTATTCTCAGAAATAAAACTTCTTTTGCTGATTGATATCGAAATGAAAATGTTACTAAATAGGTTACATAGAAGACAGGCTGAACTAATCGAAGTAACTAACAAGAATAACACATGATAATATTTTGTGAAAAAATATAGTATTGGCAAAAATATATAGAAATTACTGTTTTATCAGTTACATATTGTTTGTTGCTGAACTGAAACAAACCCCAACTTCAGTGACTTCCTACAACAATCACTTATTGTTGCTCACAGCGGACTGGTCCACTGGACGTTCCTGCTGCCTGAGCCGGGGCAGGCCTGATTTGTCTGTGCCTGCGGCACACCTGTGTCCAGCTGGCTGGTCGTGGCTGGGCTCTGAGTGGCTCACCTTCCGGCTCGGTGGTCATTTAGAGGGCGGCCGCATCAGCTGTGATTCTCATGTCCCCCAGCCTAGCCCAGGCTTCAGCCACAGGGCAGTGGGCTCTGAGGACAGCAGTGACAGTGTGGGCCCCCATGAACCACAATTCAAGTCTCCCTTGTGTCGTGTATGCTATTGTCTTGTTGACCAAAGCAGGTCACATGTCAAACTTGGGAGCAGTTTACAGGAGGTGACCACCTTAGGACTTAAATATGGAGCAATAGAAAACTTGAGAGCATCACTACAGCAGTCCACCAGGGCAACGTTCAGACATTTGAAACTCCTTCATGGAATTTTGGAGTAAATAAGGGTTTTTTTCCAGTCTTTTTAATTAGTATATATAATTTTTTCACTTTTTTATTGATATATATTAGTTGTGCATTATTTTGGGGGAACATGTGATATTTTGCTACCTCTATACAACATGTAATGATCAAATCAGGGTAATTGGGATGTTCATCACCTCAAACATTTATCAATGAGGTATATTTTACTAATAAACATTGATTAATCTTGGAAAAACCCTTTTTGGTATACTTTCAAGATTTTGAAAGAGTTAAGGATTTTATGAAAGGGTGATATATCTTTTCACTAAGTCATAGCCAGGTGTCATATTTTACTTTCATAAAGTTAATAGATAATCTAATGACGTTGACCAACAGTTCTAAAAAAATTTAAAATATTGAATAGAATTTCTCTGAACCACGACTAATTGCAGCAGAAAGTCAGTTTATTCTATGGATATAGAACACTAACAGACAAAAAGTTTAATTTTTCTCATTAAGTGATGGTTTGCCTATAAAATTTTGCATTTTGCCATAGATTAATATTTACCAAAGTTCTAGTTTATTTATATTTTGGTTAATTGTGTTTTAATAATAATTGTAATAAAACTTAACTTGGAAGATAAGTATTGTTACTTAACATCTTATGATTACAGGAAATAATTTTTTAAATCTCTATATGTGGTGGCATATGTTTGTTGTGTGTTGTGTTTGTGGTGTGGTTATGTGGTGTGTGTGTGTTATCTGGCAATTGATGATTTTCAAACACAAACATAATTTAGGATGAAATCTGCAGAAGTGGAATTGAAATGTTAGGTCAAGGAAAAAAGAAATGACTTAAGATTTCCCAGTGTTAAAGAGAGCTTGTTTATATGCACGTGCACACTCATGTACACATGTAGGAATACATATGTGTAAATATATATGTAACACTAAAGAATTAAACACTTTCCTGATCATGTATTTTTAAATGTGTAAGGGTGAGCATGAAGTCACTACGTTTAGAGTTCATGGACTTCATTTAAAAGAGTTTTGCATCAATTTCATTATTACATCAGTAATTCCAATAGGCCAAAAATCACACCTTTTGTAGCTATTTAAAACTATTATGAAAAATTTTGCATATCAGTAAAAATGTCCGATGGGATACGTGACTGTTTTTAGTGCTGAGTAACTGAGCCGGTTTGGAGACAGAGGAAATGACCTGACAGTAAACACCTGTCTGAGAGGTCTGTCGGGAGCCCGGTTAGCACTGTCTCTCCAGCCAGCCTGTCTTTAGAGACAAAAGTGTCTGATCAGCTCCTGCCATTGACCACGGGGACAGCACTCTCATGCTGTCATCATGTGCCCACAAGCCCACTGTGACCAGCCCTCTAGCGGACGTCCACCGCTCCAGATGTTCCCAGACATACAGCTGAGAGCTAGCGGAATCTTTAGCTACTTGCCTCTTTTAACTGGCTTTTAGTTTATTCCACACTGGGGAGGGAAAGAGAAGCATCTTTTATTGTCATCTTACAAATCCCAAAAGTTGAGAGCATTATTAAAATAATTTTGTATTTCTACTTCTACCTTACTCTCAAAGATAACTTCAGGGGAAAAAAGAAAAGACTTCATAGAAAAATATGCATTTTACCATACAAAGTTAATAATCTAATAATACACAACAAAGGAAAATGACTTTTCATTTGGAGTCACATCTTAAAACATCTGGTTCTCATTTGAAAATTATATTAACTCAACAAATAATTACTGCTAATTAATTTGACAATTAATTATTACTATTGTAGGCCAGGTACCACGCCCAGATAACATGATGAGTAAAGTATGGTTCCTGCTCTCAAAATTGCTACAATATAATAAACAAAGATAAAGAGAAAAATCAAGTAAATATAATGAATTACTTGAGTGTTATCTAAAAATTGAACCAGGTATTGTGGAGTACAGAGGAGAAGGTAGAGGGTTTGCCCAGGTAAAGGGCAAAAATCGGAGAGCAGATAGTGGTCGCCAGGAGGTGGGGGCTGGAGGGAAAGAGGAGATGTTGATTGAAGGCTACAAACGTTTAGTTATCAGATGGATAAGTTCTAGAGATTTAATGTACAGCATGGGTGGTGATGGATATGCTAATTGGTTTGATTATAATAATCATTGCACGATATATACGTATATCAAATCATCATGTTGTACACCTTGAATATATTCAATCTTTATTTGACAATTCAATGTTTTAAAAGAATAAAAGAAAAAACCCATAAACACTGGAACATTTTCAGAATTAGAAAGATTTCTTGGAAATCAAAACATCACAGCAGAATCAAAATTCAACACTTAAAAAAATTAGCCAATTAATTCTAAGGAGAGCAAAGAATGCTACAAGAAAGAAAATGTTGTCCTACAACATCAATTGTTGGCAGTGAATATTTCTTACTTAGAGATCATAAGTTAAGTAATGAGTATGATTAGACTAAAAAATTGTGATAAACATTATTATGAGAGTGAAGACAGGAGAATGGGGTCTGAGTGATCCGACAGTGTGAAACTTCCATCTCCCATGATGGCAATTCAAAGATGATGACTGAAGTAAGTGTATCGGGAAATATCAGAAGAGGAATATTTGTGAGAAATATAAAGCTTACTACAGAAAGAAACAGCCTGAAAAGTGAAAGTCAGGAATAGAGGCGTCTGCGAGCTCTGGCTGTCAGGTGCCTGTGCACCTGTAGTGCCCTGGCATTTCCATTAAGACTTCCTGGGGAAAGAACTTGTCTGTGGTTTTAGGAAGAGGCATTTCAAAGGGCACTTACTTAGGAGTTAGGATGGTTTTTTGAAGTAACCATCTTCACTGCATGCAACGGAAACAAGGGTGTTGAAGGGATACATTTCTGCAACTACCTTTTAACAAATGTGTTTTGGGTCACTTGTCCTTGTCAAGAATGCATTAGTCATATAATGAAGCTAACTCAGGCATTAACTGCTAAGCAACATGTTTTCTTTTGAAAATTTTGAAATGATTTTACTTAAAAACTGTGTTAAAGCTATTACTTAAAACCAAGTCTTTATTCCTTTTCTTAAAGCCAAAGAATGGGAAAATTAAATTTTTTTAAAAAATTATCTAAAAATACTACTAAATAATCACTTGTTAAATAGGAACACTATTTCAATTTTTTTTAAAGGAAAAAATGTTTCACATCAGCCAGATGATCAAAGCCAACATTAACAGTGATAAGTCACATGGATGGTGTGGACCCTCGATATGTGGAGAATGGCACCTTACTGAGTGGTCTTCTTCCCAAAAACCCATCCCCCAGTTTAATCACGAGAAAAACAGCAGACACCCCAACTATTCAAGTGATGAGGACCTGACTAGTACTTGTCAAAACGGTGAAGTTCATCTAAAACAAGCACAGTCCGAAAAATGACCAATCCAATGGGGTCTCAGGAGACATAATTACTACGTGAAATGTGAGGTCCTGGAACAGAAAAACGACATTGGGAAAAAACTAAGGAATCTGATGAACCATGGACTTTAGTCAATCATAAGGGACCGATATTGGTTCATCAGTTGTGTCAAATAACCCACACTAATAGAAGATGCTAACAGGAAGAGACACCGGGTGTGGGTGTATCAGGACTCTCTCCTATGTTTGCGAGTTTCCTATAGATCTAAAACTACACTAAATTAAGAGTTTATTTTTGAGAATTCTTTACAATTCAAGTTACTCACCAAAGGAATATTCAGGATGTGTATTTCTAATTAATTTAGGTAAAAATTTTAATGAATGATAACAATACACATGATAAGTTAAGTACTATTTTTACCCCTTTAAAAATGAAGACCTGAGGTCCTAAGGTGTCTGGGAACTTGATCAAAGTTCAGGGACATGTTTTTAATCACCATATTTTACTGCCCTAATGCACCCATTACTTCTCATCCACGTAAATATAAAGTCCTGAGAAATTATATTTACCTATCCTTCCAACTTTAATTGGTTTTATTCAAAATATAATGATGTAAATATTTCTCATAGAAAATGTAAAGGATTCTTTAAATAGTAGCAAACCAAAAATATGTCTTAAGGTACGTTAGATAAGCAATTTTTTATATCATATTCTTTCAAAAAATGTAATTATCTGTCAAATTTAATTAGTAAATAAGGACTGAAACAGGATCTGCACCTTTTACCTCTCACAAAAATCGACTCGTGGTGGATAACACACTTAAACCTAAAGCATGAAACTACAAGATTTCTAGAAGAAAATGTTGGAAAAACTCTTATAGACATCAGCCTAGGAAAAGAATTTATGAAGAAGACCTCAAAAGCAGTCACAGCAACAACAAAAATAAATAAATGGGACCTGATCAAATTAAAAAGCTTCTACACAGCCAAGGAAATTTTCATGAGAGCAAACAACTTACAGAATGGGAGAAAATATTCGCATGCTACACATCCGACAAAGGGCTGATAACTAGAATCTATACAGAACTCAGGAAAATCAGCAAGAAAAAATGAAACAACCCTATCAAAAAGTGGGCAAAGGACATTAACAGAAACTTTCCAAAAGAAGGTAGACTAATGGCCAACAAAAATGCCCAACATCTCTAATAATCAGGGAAATGCAAATCAAAACCACAATGAGATATCACTTATCTCCAGTGAGAATGGTCTTATCAAAAAGTCCCAAAATAATAAATGTTGGCATGGATGTGGAGAGACAGGAACACTCATACGCTGCTGGTGGGACTGCAAACTAGTACATCCTCTGTGGAAAGCAATATGGAGATACCTCAAAGAGCTACAAGTAGAACTACCATTTGATCCAGCAATCCCATTACTGGGCATCTACCCAAAGAAAAAAAAGACATTCTATAAAAAAGACATCTGCACTAGAATGTTTATAGTGGCACAATTCACAATCACAAAGATATGGAAAGAACCCAAGGGCCCATCAATCCATGGGTGGATTAATAAAATGTGGTATATGTATACCACGGAGTTCTACTCAGCCACAAAAAACAATGGTGATCTAGCACCTCTTGTATTCTCCTGGATAGAGCTGGAGCTCATTCTACTAAATGAAGTATCACAGCATGGAAAAACAAGCACCACATGCACTCACCATCAAATTGGTATTAATTGGTCAACAATTATGTGCACATATAGTAATAACATTCATCAGGTGTTGGGCAGGTGGGGGGAGGGGGGAGGGGTATAGTCACACCTAATGGGTGTGGTGTGCACCGTTTGGGGGAGGGACACGCTTGAAGCTCTGACTCAAGTGAGGCCAAGGCAATGTACGTAATCTAACATCTGTATCCCTGTAATACACTGAAATAAAAAAAAGATACTACATAATCTGTCAAAATCATGCTAATAACATTGCTCTAACCATGAAGACTTTGATATTTACTCTGATTCCATCATGTCACTCTCATCTCTAAACAGCAATTTTATTTAAAGCCTGCTCACAACACCTCTTTCCTATGGCTGAGCTGATATTGTTCCGTTCCAAGGAATAACAATGGAATAATGGCACACGCTCACGTGCCACCTGTTTAGCATTTGTTATACGTGAGGGGCACTGTGTTAAGAAACTTAAAGATGTTAATAGTAGTGCTTATATCATCCAAACTGATAAAATAGATATTTATCAAAAAAGTGTTAAGTATTTTTATGTGCATATTTATCCAGAAACGAAAATCTTGTTTAGTGATTTAATGTCCTCTTTTTCAATTAAAATTTTCCATAAAAATAATATGCAAAATGCAATCTTAAAAGTGAAACCAACCTATGAAATAAGCCTGTTAGCTTATTAAAGTTTTTAATAAATATATAAAACTTACTTAACCAAACACTATCTTCGAGTCAGCATCTCAAGGGAAGAAAAGAACACAAAGTGGGGAGAGAAGAAAACAGGCGACGTAGAATTCCATCTGTTCCAAGTAAGAGATAGAGGCTATAAAAATGCAGTGAAACTACAAAACATACCTGAATTTAAGAATTTAAAAAGGGAGCCCAAGACGGAGAGGAATTATGTAATAGTCATCTTAAATTGTTAGAGCGCTAACCTGTGTGCTGAAGGTAGCCTCTGCTTGCCCTCGAATAGGGTGGCGTGATGGACAGAATTCGGGAAAAACCACCAGCGCCAGAGAGACAAAGATGGAAGGACTTTCCTAAGGCAGGAGACCGGGCCAGGGCTCTGCAGTAGCAGGTGGGGTGACAGACATGAGCACAGAAATGTCTGTGTCTGAGTAAATTTTAAGGTTTTTCTTTCAATTGTCAAATATTGATAATATATTAAAAAGGAATAGAAGAGAAGACAAAGAAGAGAAAATTAAAAAAGAAATACTGAGATGGTGCCTCCAGGTTTTCATTCTGAAAAAATCAAGGTAAAGGGAGGTCTTATTTTTTTTTTAATTTAGTACCCATTTTCCATGATAAATACGCGTTTATTTGGCAATAAATTGTGCTGGCAGTCGCTGGAAGTGGTGGGAAGCCAAGGTAGCAGCAACCAGGGCCCCTAGTTAGAGCAAAACTCAAAGCCATTGCCTCGGGCTTACAGACTCTGTTCAAAGCTCCATAAAAGGCATTCCATTTTGTACCTTGAATAATGAATTCCTAGTGGGATTTATGGCATTTGTAAAAGGTTTGAGCAAATTTTGTCAAATTAATATCTAGTCTCACAATGCAAAAACCATCAGAAGGAAATTGGGTTAAAGAAATTACATAAATAACAAGAAGAAATAGAGAGAACTACACCATTAATCATTTGAATGAAAATTCCAGTTTTTGTAGTTATAGGAAGTGACAAATATTTCCGGTGATTTAGTAGAAAAGTGTGGCAAACTAATATAAAGCTATGGAAACAGATATAAAATCACTTGAAAAGGCTTAAAGTACTATGTAAATGCTGAATTTTTATTATAAAATGCTACAATGGTGCAAAGAAAGCTAGGATTGATTGTTTATGTATACCTGTGTCAGAGACTGCTGTTTGATTACTCAATATCCACTTTTGCCTCCTTCCTTACTAATAGAAGATTGGTTTTGCGGGTGGCTATCTGTCCATTGTAAAAAAAAACAAAACAAAAAAACAAACAAAAAAAAAACACACACACAGACAGAAAGCCTTCTGGAGATGGACATCCAACCCAGTTCCTGCCGATCACGTTGGGTTGGAGGCCACGGGGTGGGAACGTGCTCAGGACAAGCAAGCTCAGGGACCCCGGGCACGGAGTCCTTTCAGCTGGGCAGTGGAGTGGGCAGCGGCTCCATGGTGGGGCTGGTCCAATGCAGGCAACCATGAGCTGCATCAGGATTCAAGTGGGAAGTAAACAATTGCAAGTATGCTCATGCTGGAGAGAGAGAAACAGGGTGCCCTGGTCTTCCGGAGCAGTGTTCAACATTCCACATTTTATGCTAACAATTTTAAATGAGTTCCTTTCCCTCTACACTGCTTTTGAGAAGTGAATCCTAAAAGTGTTTAACTTAATACATTAGATTGGTTTATGTCAAGATGTGCCTGAATGTTCTTTTGCCTTTCTCTTTGTGAAGGAGAACTTATATTCTTACTCATTTGTTCTGAGATTTTTCTTTAAGATCAGTAAACCATCATTTACTTAAACCAAATGTACACAAATAAAAACAACTTTCAGAATAAATTGATAAGTCTTGATTTAAGAATTACTACTTGGAAGTCTGCAGCAGAGGTGCCCATAGCTGAACCCTGAGGCCTTAGAGGAAGCGACAGAAATGCCTTTCAAGCTGCGACTGCTTCTGAGCTGAAGTTTGGCTCCACTGAAAGCACTGGGCTGATTTCTTTTCCTCTCTTCAATCATTTTTCACCCTCTCGACTCTCTTCCTAGACATTCTTCTATCTACCTGCCTTCTTAATCAAGGAGACTGACCCCAGGAAGAACGCAGGAGGACCATGGGCAGTCCTGGAATACCTCACGGCCCAATCACCAGGATGTTTTTAGAAATATTGTCATTTCCAGGAAAAGAATACAATTTCCAAATGTCCCCTAATGCTTATGTCTCTGGGTTTGCAATTCCCAAGAGCTCAATTAGCTTTTTACAGTAAGACAGCACCAATTGTGCTGACTTTAAAGAAGTTGTTTTAAATAAAATATAGCTTTTTACAGATCAATACATTTTACTTTTTTAAAAGAAAATAAAATTTCAATCCAATTACCTGTTTCAAAACAACTTTAAAGAAGAAACTATTGCTCTCCATTGGCAACATTTCTTCCTAAGTGGAAAATCTTTTCTAGTGACCTTCATTGCACAGGCAAAAAAGTGAAGGCTGGGGTGTGGGTGCATCAAACTGCAATTATTGTCGAGTATTTGTGAAGCCAGAAATAAGTCTAAAAATGTGCATATTGGAGCTTGTGTCTCATCTTTGCATACGAGTTATTAAGATTCTTTTGTTCTGCGTCACAAAACAAAGAGGCATAAGGAAAAAACTGAGCCCATGATATCATAGCACCCAGCACTTTAAAAACGCCAGCTATAACCTGTTGGCTATCAGGGAAGAGAGAACTGGAAGAGTTTGCCTAAAAGTGGCGTTTTGGGGGCCTCCTATTCAAGTTATGCCGTGTGATGTCTGCTGTACTATTTTCAGATGTGTTATTCCTCAAGGCACTCAGAATTCTATATACGGTACTCCTCTTCCCACACTCTCCTGTTATTTATTTTTATGCCTGTGACTATAGCCAAATGCATAAAATTCTAGTTGTATGAAGGTGAAAGTTTATTCCCAATTAAAGCAGAATGAAAAGAGACACACCAAAAACCCCACGATACATACGAGGTGCGAGGCACGGGCTTTCCAGGAAGCGCAAGCCTTGTGCTCACTGTCTGTGCTCTGCGTCAGGGACGCCGCCAGCAGCAGGGCTCCAGCGGTTCTTCCTCATCCAGCAGCTGCTCCCATCCTGGCGTTCCATCCCATCTTGTGTGCTAAAACCCCGGAATGCTCATACTGGAGATAGATTGTGGGTGGGATGCCAGGGAGGGCAGCTGTCTGAGGACTGAAGATCTATAAATTAAAATTAAAATTGCAGGTAAGGCTCTCAGATGTAGAGAACTGACAAAGGGTCAACTCCCCACTCCCCGTCAAATCCAGGAGGGATTTCAATGCTACGTGGTCACATCGCTCCACCTTAGCAGGGACAATTCAGATCCTTTCAAATCCCCCACCCAACGTCTCTCCATCTATCTAGCCAAAATATTCCACCAGATGGCCCAGGACTCATCAACACATGGTGGACTTCCAACATGCAAGTTAGAGCATGTGCTTGAAATATGAGATTGACTATGGATTTTAGAGATATATTGGATGTATATTTTCATGTGTTTCAAAATAAGCTATTCTCTGATCATATAAACTCCTGAAAATTTTAATCCACAGATAAATACAAAAGTTGCAGGAATTCCTGTTGAAATAGATATGACCTCTTTTTCCAAGAAGAATTGTGTTTGTGCCCAGGGGTCAAACAGTCCCTAAAAAGCAGGTGGCTGCTAGCTGGGTAACCACACCTCCAGGGATTTGGCCCATCAGGAAACAAAGAACCCAAATGG
>RJWJ010016736.1:0-34062 GCA_004363605.1 Indri indri | reverse complement strand
ATGGTTACTGAGTTTGTCCTTTTACCATCAAAATTGGTCAAAGTCTTACCAAGAGATGTCCAAGTGATCACTTGGGTCCAGAGGTGATCCTCCCTGCTGCCATCGAGTAACAGGAGGCCTACCTCTCCACAATGACCAAAATCAATGACTCCTGCAGCACAGTGACCCTACTACTTTGTGCTACTGCTTCCTTGGCATGAGAAGCTCAATGGATACAGGCAGCAGCCATCACTATAGTTGGATGGAACCACTGCTATTTACCATAGAAGAATGACCTTCTCTATGAACTTTCACTTATAAACCTTCATATCCCAGTGTTTCAGGTTGGGAAACACAAATTCCCATCCTGGGAACGGGCCAGTAGGAGTGATGGTAAGTAGAATTACTCCTGCTTCTAACCGTTGGAACTCATGAATCCATTTATTCTGCCTATTTTTCTACCTAAAAGCCCTTGACTTAAATTGCATCATTTCATCCTGTGTGGTGATGCTTCATTCTTTTATCATCACTTCTAAACTGGAGCTTCAGCTGTGCCTTCATTAGGTCATTCCATCCCTGTCATCCCTGTCAGCTTCTAAATAGAGCAATATATTTTATGACCAATAGATCCTACTGTTCTGGGCCCACTCTCACTCTCACACCTCCTTTACTGAAAATTAGGCTAACTGATCTGAAGCAATATTATGTGGGACATTACATTGATAGATCAAAAACTGTAAGCCCTCAGATGCTGGTGCTGGCTCAGGAAAGTCAAACCCTTCCTGGGAATGCATGTCTATTCCTTCCAAAATAAATTGTTGCCACCTCAGAAATGAAAGGGTCTAATATGGTTAATTTGCTACCAAGTGGCTGGTTGGTGTCATCAAGAGATGCTGCCATATTGAAGGATCACCACTGGTCTCAGCCACTGGCAGTTGGCCATTCAGCAATATTAGCAGTTAGGCAACCATGACATGTGAGACTTCAGACTGTTGGGCCTGTGTATGCTTCTTTCCCTGTCACCATGACTGCTTCATCCACCTTCCCATTGGACCAACAAAAAGTGTATATTACCCAGCATATGGCATGATCTTGTTCCAAAACCCTAGGGGTCTGTATAGTGGCTCTCCCACTGAAGCAAGCCGTAAACTCCATGTGGCATCTTTTCCCCCAAAATGATACAGTAGCCTCTAATTGCTAGATGTCCAATCATTCCCGCTACTATTAGTGATCCCAGTCCTATAACAGCATCACCCACTCTCAGCCCTGGCCCACAGAGATCTACCACTGAACATCTTAGCAATGTTGGTGTCCCTCTCACCAGCACATTCCTATTGCTTTGGTAAATAACACAGCTTCACGTCCTTTCTGCAGAACATGTGGTGGGTTTTCTTGATGCCAATTGTTGGATGCATTCTATCATGCCCATTTATCTTAGCCTTTTAATTCCTTCTTCTACCCACTTCTATAAAAATTCTGGCATTTCTCTGCCACTTAGTGTAAGTCATTGCTTTTTCCATGCTTTTAGGAGCTGTATTAGCAGCATATTCACACACAGGATATTTACCAGGGTGCTCTAATCTATATTTTGTAAGAGTACTCCAATATAGATAAACACTATTTATCCAAACTGGGACCCACCACCTTTGGTCTAGCATGCTCGAAATCCAGTCCCAAGCTTATTGTCCCAGCTTCTGCCAGTGCATGTTAGCTAGATCCTATATTCCTTCAAGATATAGGTCTTTTCTTCCCTTAGTAGGCTCAGCACTTCACCAGATGGGTTATGTAGTGACTTAGCCATAGTTCTTGCCCCAAAGACCACGAAAGGGGATTAGGAGCTTTATGAAAGGGAGGTTCCTGTTGTGGAGTGGGAAGAGGCCTCTGCTTCATCATCAGGCAAGGTGGAGTGCTATCGCTTCATAGGAACAAGTGGACTTCTTTTGCAGGCTTACAGGGTTCAGGGGAGGGAATCCTGAAATTCAACATATTCAGGCCTCAATCCGGATAGCTTTATCCCACGTGCCAGGATCTCAATAATTGCCTTGGTTGGGAGTTTAAACTTTAGCTCGATTGCTCTTATGATTAAATCTTAGCCCTTAACTTCTATTCCTTTCTGCTACATGAAACGAGAACCTCTTTACATGCTATCAAGCAGGTCCTCTAGCTTTCACACTTAGATTTTAATTGTTGATTAATCACTTCATCCAGAGCATCAGCAGAGCTTAGCAATAGCTCCTCTGCTTTCTTTGTCCACTTTGGGTACCAGCTGTAACAGTTAGTTTCTCTGAGAATCAGAGTTTGAGATAAGAGATTAGCATACGCAGGACATTTAATAGAAAGCTCACCTGGGATAAGCAATAGTGTAAGGGAAAGGAAGGAGGCAGGATATTGAGAGGGAAAGTTGGGCTGCAATGCAGTCTCCCAAAAAATCTTCAGCCAACATGAAAAAGGTCGGATGGGCTCCAGAATTGTCCTGAGTTGAGACAAAGAGATCAGGCCTTTATAACCCTTCATTGATCTGTAGTTGGATGTGGCCTGCCCCTGGAAGGAAGTATGACCTCGGGCATGGCCATTTTCTTCATTCAAGGCAATCCCCAAAGAGGGCTGACAGCTGAAGGCCCCCTTCCTAAAGCACCCCCAACAGCTGGGGGGAAAGACCTTCATTCCTGCAGGTGGATCTGGTGGCATTTTACAGTGCCTTCTGCCACAATTAGCCTAAATTTTCTGAAGGCTATGGTATCATGAGCATGTCTTTAAAAGGAACATGTAAACCAAACTAGTCTGCTTACTTATCATTTGTCTTCTCAGACAAAGTACATTAAGTTGGACTAATCCTGAAATATCTCTATAATAATTGCCTTATTTATAAGTGCAAATTTAAGTTGTCCCCAACGCAGCTGTCTACATCTCCCTATCCTGTTCTGAATCAGAAACTTTACCAGGATCAGGGAAGTAAACTGGGATAAAGAACACTGAAATAATTGAGTGGAAATTTTTATAAGGAATATAATATTATAATGAAAAAAAATATTTCATTAGTTCTAATAATTGGTTTGCCAAATTTCTGGTTTTCCCTTCATTAAAGATAATACATTTAACAACTTCAACCCACTACTGGAAATCACTTATAAGTTGTCATTATATAGTTAATGCCATTGAAACACTGTCTGACTTATTTTACTATTGACACCAACAATTTTTCATTGTCTTTTTTTTCTAAAAATAAAATAGTCTTTACTGTGAGAATATATCTTATGAATAATCTATCACTCTAGCAGGTTAAATTTTGCTCTACTTTTTTCTTTCAAGTCTTATGCTTATCAAAAAAGAACAATTCCAGTTTACCTGTTAAAGATCAAAGTGTATGTTCCATTTCCTTTGAAAGCACATACCAATGTCCTACATGGCTTTAATTTCTTATATTTACTATTTCTGATTTATTTAAGACTATAAATCCATTGTTTCTTTTTATTTATGCTTCCCTATCATCAGAATAGTTCATTTATTATCAAATTTTTCTCCTGTGGTGAGTAAGCAAAACTAAGAGGAAGGAAAGAAAACAGAGGTTTCAATGGACTCTCAAAGATTTGCTTTAAAAAATGAATATATCTAATACAAAACTAAAAGAGCCTTCCATGGGTTAATGCATGACTACAACTTAGTCCATGGTGTGGCTAAGGGGGAACATTAAATATACACACTGCAGATTTGCAGATTTCCAATATCCGCTGTTTGCGGTATGAATGAGTAGTTCCTATTCCATTTTCAAAGATATCAATTGCTTATGAAAACCCTTGACACAGAATTCATTGTCTACAGGCCATAGATATCAGCAATTTTGAAATTGAAGTAAATCAACTTCTTCAAGACAGCAGGCTCCATTGTCATTGTAGTTTTTATTCTCAAGGCTTTAGAAACCACCTGCAGGAAGTTAAGTGGCCAGCTACTGTTTGCTTCTAGCATCTATTTCCCATTAGAAATGGTAACCGTCTTTCAAAACTGCTCTTTCCCCATTCCCTCCTCCCTCTGCCCCCATGTGATTTTCTCCATAAATAGGCTCTAATTGGTTTAAATAAATCAGGGGATTCAATCTCCTTGGCCAAAGTGGTGAGATTAAGAATGGGCAGGTTACCCAGTCAGAGCCAGTGAGATCCACAGGCATGTCTGCTAGGGCTTCCAGATCCTTTTATTCCTCTGCAACTGGGATTTGGAAGAGGTGAGACTTGGTGCCACTGCATACATACTGCTATAGCACATGGAACCAACCTAAAAATACCAGCAACCACTGAGGAAAATGGAGACAACAGACTCAGAGAACCTCATCCTGATAACTTGGTTTAAGCATCTAAATTAAGCCATGTCGAAAGCTGGTCCTAATCCTAGACTGTCAGTTTTGTGACCTAATATATTCTCTTTTCTGGTTAGGACAGCTCAGTTAGATCTTCTGGCCAGCAGCCAAACGAATACTAACCAAAACCTAAGGGAAATCTTCCATTGATGTAAAAAGTAATTGGGGTAAAATTAGCTCTTCATTAAAAATAGGCAAAGAGGAAATTCCAAACACTATGTTAACCTTTTTACTCCTAGAATGTTTATGTATCACCAGTAACTCTTCACCAGAAATGAGGCAAATAAAAATATGTACGAAGAAAGTCAAATGGAGAAGTATCAGGGGAAATATAATTAGACTAAGGAGATGAAATTACATGTTATTATAAATTTACCAAAATCCAAGTTCTGGTTCTCAGTCTTGCATACTTAGAAACTGAAATAAAATGTATATCTTGATCAGTCTTTCAAAGAGTATCAATATCAAACAAATTCACACATTATGAAGCCTAATGCCAACTTTGTAATGAAAAACTCTATTCATTTAATTTCCAGGTGTTTAAATCTCTGTTCATCTGTTCAAAGCATATCTTACCCCTTTTTTTTTTTAAAGTAAGCTTGGAAATGAAGCCAAAAGAGGGTAGAATCCTGATGCAAACTTCAGTGGTTCTCAAAGGAAGACAGTAACTATTTCCAAAATCATTTGAATTTAACAGTGACTGATAGGGTTTGTGGGGTATTATTGGGGCTTAGTGACCAGGACTAGGATGCTATTCACGTGGAAACACTTAGGTCAGTCCTGGCCAAAATGCCAACACATACTGAGTCTGTAGTGAGGCCTGTCAGAATGCACAAATCCCAAGACCCAGTGCCCTTTTATCCTTATAATGTGCTGGCTCTGGAGGCAACTGCAATCTACAGCAATGAGGACCCCTAGCATACAGCTTGTGGTCTCTGAATATCATTTTGTACTAACAGAAACTAGGGGTCACAAGAGAAAGGGCTGATTCTATATCTGGTGCAGGAAATATACAAGCCAAGCCCTGGCCATCATATGCCGGAAAACAAGGAAGCTATTAAAGACTAATGAGCTCATGCAAAAGAGAAAGAGGTGCCAAATTAAAAGGGCTTCCACTGGCCTAGGATAAGGTCAATGAAGCATAAAAAAAGAAAAGAAAAAAGTAATTACAATTACAAAAAGTAATTGCCACACATCAAATATATAAAAACCCATGAGTTCAAAAATAATAATTTTTAAAAACAAAAGTCATTGTTTATCATAGTGGACCAACCCAATATTCTACAAACTAACAAATAAAATAAAAAATGAATATTTAATCTTGCTTGTCCTCTACACATTTCAGGATAACCAAATATTTGATGAGGAAAAATTCTTTTCTATAGAATTCCTGATAATAAGTACAGTAGGAATAATAAAATTAGAAAATCATCATTTTGCAAACCCAACTTTACTAATAATGGATCTAAGCAACAGCCATCAATAGATGCTAAACCTAATGGTGTAACAGGAAGTAATCAGTACCACCTATGTTTATTTTGTCCGAAATTACTGAAGTTGAGTCAAATCAAGGCTTAAGAAAAAAAAATATCAGTTTAGAAGAAACAGGGAGGTAGAAGGTCATTTGTAAAACTGCTCTCAGGAAAAGATAATCAAGCCAAATTCATAATGCGGGGCATTCTATAAGACAAATGACCCAGTTTCTGTGAAAAATAAAAATAAATAAATAATCAGAGACATGAAGAGAAAAGAAGGAAAAGGATTGTTGTGGAATAAAAAAGATGTAAAAGGCATAATAATCAAATGTGATGTGAGGCTTTTGTTTGCATCTTGATTTGAACAAACCAACTGTCAGTAGATAATTTTGAGACAATTAGGGAAATTTGAACATGGCTGGAGTATTAGATGGTATTAAGAAACAGTTGTTAACATTTTTGGGTATAATAATGTCGGTAGGGGTACATAAAAAATTTATTGTCAATTAGTGAAGCATACAGAATTATTTGGAAGGAAAATAACATGAGAACAAGCACACTTTAAAATATTCCAGAAAAATAAAAGGTTTGTGGTGGTGGAATAGAAGATATGAGACTGGCAAAATATTGATCACTACTGAAGTCGGTTTCTTATATTACTTTCCATACTTTTTATGTATGCCATTCTCTATAAAATGTTTTTCAAAAGAGAAAAGACTACAGATAGTAGCCAAAGTTTATTTCTCTAAGTTCCAGTTTAATAAATAATTTCATTAGGTAGGTTTATACTGATTAAGCTAAAGGCAGTCTTCGTGGCAGCTAAATGCTTTCAGTTGCCCAGGACAAGAACCTGGAAATTGTCCTTGACACTTTTTCTTTCACAGCCCACCTTGACTCCAATAGTAACTCTTGGCTCTACCTTTGACATATGTCCTGAATCTGGCCCCTTCTCATCACTCGCACTGCATCTCTGCTCTTCGAAGTGACCACCATCTCTCGTCTGAATTATTGCAAACGCCTCCTAAGTGGTTACCCTGCATCTGTCTTTTTGCTCTTTTCATTAATTCTCAACATGACAGCCAGAGGGGTTCTGTTAAAGGCTAGGTAATATCATGCCTTTGCTCATCACCTCTGCTTCTAATCTCATTGAGATTGAAAATAAAAGTCTCTAATATAGCCTATGAGATTTTATGTGATCTGGACCACTACCAGCTCCCATTAGTCTCCTCTTTACTCACTCCATTTCCACCCAGACTGGCCTCCTTATCATTTCTTGGACATAACAGCATGCTCCAGCCTCAGGGCCTTTGCATTTGCTGCTCGCTCTGCCAGTCAGGTACTTGCCCCAGATACCCATAGGGCTGATTCACTCACTTTTTTTTAGCTCTTTGTTCAAATGTCATCTTCCCAGAATTCCCTTTTTAAAATGAAATTCTTTTAGTTCACCCTATCCCTCTCCAATGCCTTGTTTTTTTCATACCACTACAAACATCCAACATACATATATTGAACTTATTTATAGTGTTTATTTCTGTATTCTCTGGCTATTTTGCATGAGGGATTTACGATGCTTTTGTTCACTATGAGATCTCTAGCATTCAGAAGAGTACCTGGGACACAGTAAGAATTCGATAGTCATTTGTTGAATTAATAAATTAAGCTACGATTCTAGTAGCATTTTTCACGGCCCTCGAGGTTCATTATCCTCCCAACTGCATTGCCTTGATTAGTTTTAACAATTCATTACTTTTTTCATTATTCAGTCATTCACTAAAAACGTATTTATTGAGCTCCTTTTATTCATTAGGAACTGAAAATACAATAATTAATCAAATAAATATGTTAGTCACTCTCCTGCAATCACCTCCCAGTGTTTAGGGAAGCAGGGACACCTCACTATCATCCTATATTTAGTCTACATAGGTATTCAGTCGGTTATTTCAGACCCAAGGGCATACCTTCATAAAAAGTTTGCAAGTTAGGTGTCCCACAAAAAAATTTTAGTAGTACGATGAGATGCATACCCCACAGTACATATGGGGTTTGAGCGGCTGTCAGGAGGGTTGAGGGGCTGGTTTGTGTACCAAAGCAAATTGCCACTGGCACGAAATTCCTCATCTGGGGCTCCTCTAACAGCAGCCTAAGAAGAGTGGGGTATGACAGCATCCTCCATGGTTTCCTCAGTTAGGGAGGAACACGAAACCACACCCAGCACTCCCTGTTGTGCCCTGATGCTCTTTAATAACTTCCCCCTGCGCAAAAGGGTGATGTTACTGCTGGAGGCACTCGAGGAGAACCCCACAGAATAGCAGCCCAATCTGCAGCCAACGGGGGAAAAGGGGAAATTGTACGGGTGCAGTTCCATGCAGTCGTTAATAATTAAAGTCTTCGCAGAATCCAGAAACTTCTGGCTATTTGTGTCATTTCAGTGATATCCAGGCTAACATCGGATGGCTACTCTAATAATACATGCACATTTTGCAAATCAGAGCTTCATCATCATTTTAAAATACTTAGATTCGAAATACTTTTTCATTATCACAAGGAATTTTAACATTGCATTTGTCAATGAAAGAAAAAGGATGCTAGTTATATTCTTTAAATCTAATCTCAACTGTTGCAAATTTCTGAATTGCTGTGATAGTGATTTAAATTTTTATCGCCTATTTGTGAGCACAAAGTTTCTTGCTGATAATGATTATCAACAATTTGAAGACATCATCATTAAAAAAAAGGCATAATCAGAAATTGCTTGTCATCATTTCAAGTATAAAAGTCCAATATAAAATAACAGTTATGTTCACTGAAGCAAGATCAAGTTTCTCATTTAAAGATTTTATTTGGATGTGTTCTTCCAATTAAAGATTTAGTATTTTCCCTAACACTTTGCTTTATAAAGAGATGTATTTATTTTCATCACCATGCCCTATATATTCTCAAATTTTGTTTGATTTACTCCAGTAAATATTATCATTTTCTATATGTGTTTTGACATGAAAAAACATTGGGAAGCATTTCACCTAGGAAACTTGTATGCCATAAGTGAATCCATTTGCCTCTTACCTGTAGACATTTTCTGACAGACAACATTTCCTGATGGCATTTCAAACCCTATTCTCTCATGGTTTGATTGCTGTGCAGATGCAGACAAGCACTAGTGACAAGAATTGCCTCCCTGTGCTATCATTCAATTCCTCCAGTCCCTTAATATGAGATCAATAAAACTTCACTTTTTTGAAGGAAAAATTATACCACTGTTTTAAATGTCTCCTAAATGTCACCAAAGACAATATGTGAGTTTAGTAAGAGGATACATTAAAGGTACCAATTTCCAGTCCAAATTAGAATAACTACCTCAGGGTCAAAGAAGTGTGCCAAAATTATTTCGATCCATACCAAAATATCATTTGCCACATTTATTATAGTATGTCAGCCTACACCACAGGAAGAGAGTTGTGGTTGAAATTGCCATTGCTTTCTTTGATATCTTGAATATCTTTTAGGCCTGTTTACTTTTCTAAAGAATTTAGAACATCAGCACCTGAGAGCTACCCTTATTAATAATGGGTTTAACTGCCTGATTATCAAAACGGTGTATAATCAGAGCTAAGTGACCTAAGCATGATGAAACAGGTGTGCAATTTACTGACCACATAGTAGCAGCTGTTTTCCCGTTTGTATGTGTTTCTTTTCTATTTGAGGTGGAAGGACCTTGTGTAACCATAGATGATGCCTTTGTCCCCGCCCCCAAGCCAGGGCTACAGGCGTGCCCTTCCTCCATACAGTGTGATCTGCAAAGGCATTATGTGTAACCAAAATGTTTGTACCCCCATAATATTCTGAAATAAGAAAAAAAACATAGATGAGGCTTTCGATCTGCATATCCATGGCTTATTCAAACAAGGGATCTGTGAATGGAATATTGGATATTTCTTCAACTACTGAGACAAATGTTAAACTTGGAAAATAATAATTATATTTGGAAAAAGAAAAATCACACACACGCTGATAGTGATGATTGTAGAAAGTGGACTCCAGGACTCTGCTTCTATCGCCTTTGCAGCCCCCTAGTGGAAGGCAGGTGTTTTACCCCTAAGAAAAGTCTAAGCTATTGATTTGAATGAATCAAATAAAGATGCAAAATCATCTTTAATATTCGTAGTACTCATCACTGGTACATTAAGAGGAGCATAAGGTTTTACCGATATTCAACCTTTGTTCAGAAGAGAGGAAAAGTTCTGAACAGTAGACCTGCTGAAACTCTACGACCTGGTAAAGACTTAGCTAAACAGGGAAGCCTGATCTCTCAGACTCACAGTTTCCATGCAAAGCTGTATGCTGTAAGTTTCGTTTTTAAATAAGATTTTCTTTCCTGATGCAGAAACTGAGAAGTTGAGTCTATAGAGAAAATGCATAGCATACCGTCAAGTGCTGCCAGCAAGAAGGCAGAACACCATAGATTGTAAACAAGTATATTAATAATGATGCTAATATTAGCTCTGCTGTGTGTCTGGATAGAGTGAGGCACCTCTACTTAATGTCTCACACATATTATTACTTAGTCCTCAGGTGCTTTTACACAGGAGGTCCTATTTGTATCCCCTTCTTACTGATAAGGAAGATAAGACAGTATCTGAACCAGCATTTGAACCCAAGTGTGTCTGACCCCAAATGCCATGTCTGCACTGCCTCTAATAAACACACATTAAAAATCCTTACATTTTACGCACCAGACCTAAAAAAAGCTTTTCCACTGCATGATAACTTTTTAATTCTTTCAACCTTTTTGGGGAAAGTATAGTAATTTTTACTGATTTACAGCCTTGTATTAATTATTCGTTAAATTGTAAAATCAACTTTTACCTTTCAAAAACCCTTTTGTTAATATATAGAGTCAATCCAGGCTACGATGTGGGTATTTTAATAGACACCCGTGGAATTTATAAGCGCTGATCTCTGAGATTGTAACCACTGTGAGATAAGAGGATACCCAAGGCCAGAAAGGTCGAGAAGAATTTTGCAGGTCATTGGCTCTGCCCAGAACTGCCTTGGTGAATCACATTCCACACAGCTTCTCAGTGCTGAGCTAGCATCTACGCAGATCAAAGCTGTGCCCAGAATGGCTAATTCATGTGCTAAACTCAAATGTCAAGATTTGTTAAACACATATTCCTTTAGATAAACTACCTAAGTGGGGGACCCACTAAAAGGAAAGTGATGGATTGGATTATTTGTCTAGATTCAGATTTATAGGTATTTATTCACTGCCATAAGAGCAGCCAAACAATAAAAGCAATGGCATAGTAATAGCCTCCCCAGAAAAGAGTGAGAGTCTATTGCCCAAGTCTTCAGGGAGAGGCAGATAAAGAAATTAGTGAGATTGATGAAGCTTCTAGTGATATATGATGCTGAGGTTCATAATGGTGTGTCCCGCCAGTCTTTTCTAACCACAATGAATATGAATGCATTATTGAATGAATAAGTCAGTAGCTTAATGATATGAAGGCTTTCAATGTATTGACCCAGTTATTCATTCTCTCTCTGCTCCTTTTCCCCACCCTTATTATTTCTTCTCCTCACTCTTAATGAAGATTGCACTGTGACTACAAAAGTGTAATAACCCCGACCCCCAGCACCACCACAACCACATCCTCTTTTCTCATAGGGTAGAATACTAGTTAAGCAGCCACATAGATCCAAAGGCAAAAATCTACCTCTGTCCAGCTTTGCTTTTATTTTTTCACCCCCATTTCTACCCAACTAACTTCAAGAGAGCATATACTGGACTTTTCTCAGTGACTTGCCTTTATTATGGCAATAGCATCTTCCTTTCCACATCTCATAGTCCCATAAAAATTAGTAGTGTTTGGACAGGCATAGCATGACAAAGTGAGAATCCTGTCTATCACCTCTTCCAGCTTTTACTCACACAGGGAAAGGAGAGGAAAAGTGACAAACATTGACTAAGAGTATGTTCACAATATAACAGACACAGTGCGAGATATATATACCACAACATATTATCTGGGATAACATGAGACTGTTGTGTAAAGTTTGTGCAGTGACCGTTCCTTGCCATCCACACCCATTCCACACCCTTGGTTCCTATGTACTCGGGATAGACAAAGCCATCATAATTATATTTGACATGTTCAGAGATACAGAAACGGGTGCTTAGCTACAATCCTTGATTTTCCTGGGACCTAGAAGCTCAACAAGAAATACTTAAATCCTATGCCCCTCAATTAAGCCAAAGCCTTATATAGACATGTCTGATGAAACAGGCTAGGCATGAATGGTCATGGCAGAAAAGAGCATAGTGCCCCGAGATAAAAGCATCACAAGTGGTAAATGAGTTTGAGAAAACAGGACTTCTCAAATTCATTTTACCTGGATGTTGGAAAGAACTAGTTGTTGGTTTTAGGTGACAGGCTGCATGTAATCCCATGCCCAATCTTTGCTATTACTTATGCCATCTGTGAGGTAAAAATAGAAGATACTACAAAACTAGGGGCTTTAGCTCTTTTGCTCTAGCATCCCCTTAACGGACAAAGCAGTGAGCAGCTGAGCTCTCAAAAAAGGATAGTATGAAGAAACTTCCAAAGAAGTTCTGGCATTATGCAAGGGTGTCAGATGCAACCTTGCAGAGATCCAAGGTATTGAGTCCAGTCCATAAATATCCATTACAAACCAAGGTTTGCAGGAATTGAAACACTTTCAGGCCAGCTGTAACTTCTTGGCTCACATTTTTTCTTTTTGATTTTGGCCCCTATCAGTTTGGCTATTATGAGCAAAGTTATGCATTTAAGAAGATGTTTGTTATATTTTATACAGCATTTCTAGTTGTTTTATAATGGGAGAGTTTTCAGATCCCAATCTTAGTATTTCTCAAAATTTAAGCACCCTCATTTTTTAACAGAACTCTTTCTAAAATAGATTTATGTAAGGCTGCTATTTGAAACAATGAATTAATTGACTTTTGACTCGCCTTTCAGTCACTTTAATGTGTTTTTGCCTGAAGCCATTTGTTCTCTGAGAACAGTAGCAGGCCTCTTCTGAACTTTGGAGTCCCTAGATATTGTTCCCTTTACTTAGCACTAACACATGGGCATCCACTGATTAATTAATTGATTTCTACTTTTTATCCATGTTGGAGAAGGTGTCACTTAGCCAACCAATCTCTTATTTTACTAGAGAAGCCGGCTCTCCCATTCTGTTCTCAGCTCTCTCAGCCTAATTTAAGGGGGAAAAAAAATGAAAGGAACTGTGTGATTACATTTGACAATTGGTTCTTTCTAGGGGTGTAAACTGGAGACATGTGGTACAAAGTAGTACATTCAGGAGGTTTTAAGCACATGGAAGTGGGGTTAAAAAAAAAAATGTTGGTTGTATTATTGTTAGCCTAGCACTGAGTCAATTTCCTAGATTCCTGTTGTATCTTGATAGAAGTTCTCCAGGCATGCAAACTATTCCCTGAGTGCACGTTAAACACTTTCAAAACTCCATTCACTCTCTTAGGCTTCTGTGGAAGTAAATTCATTAAACTGGACTTCCCCACTGGATTGAAAGACTGAATGCAGTTTCTTTAAATGCTCTTTAAGTAAAGGAAAGATGACTTTTCAAAAGTTTATTGATTTGGCAACCATTCTGAATCCATTTACAGAACAATAAGCAGAGGGCCCTTTGTTTGCTGAGTATCCCACTCTTGCTCCAGATTTCTAACCTACAGCTGTATAGCTCCAGAGACTGCAAGCCTGGGGAAAGTATCATAAGAAGAATTTGATGGCATGGAGCGTGATGATGCTTGCTCATCTTTAACCCTCTGAATGAATTCCTATGTGAAACATCAACAATGGAGTAACACCCAGGCAGAGCAGAGAGAAGCTGGAAATAGGACACACAGAAGTAATGAAGAAGATCAGGAAAACAAAAAGAAACCAGACAGTTGTGGGATTCCAGGTTGGTTGCAAACTCACCAATGAATAGGTGGGTCTAGCAAAAGCATTAACCCCAGGCTTGGAGAATAAATGCACAGTCTTTCCTTAATTACAAACATATCTCTTTTGCAAACAGATATAAAGGAGAAAAAGAAAAAGGTCACCCAGGATCTTGAAAAGCCAAAGACCATAATAAAAAGGGTGGTAAGCAGGGCTTCCGTATGCCTGAAGAAAGACAATTAGCAGCCACTGGATGTTGCAACAGGACCATGGATCTTTAACTGTGAACATGGAAGTAAATTGGTGGAAAAAAGGAGGGAAATGTGAACACTGTTGAAGGAAGGCTTAAAAAATAATCTGAGAACTTTTAGGTGTGGGGGTAGTTAATTGCAGAAGTGACTGAGGTTCTGGCCTTGCACCCAACTTCCTTCAAGGTTCCCTGGAAGACCTGCACATGGGGGATGATGCAGGCAGTACTATAAACTCAAAATAAGAATTGGGCTCAGGTCCAATTTAGGAAGATTTCCTGCAAACTTTAGTAGAAATGTAAACAGGCAAAAAAAAAAAAAAAAAAAAAAAAAAAAAAAAAAAAAAAAAAAAAAAAAAAAAAAAAAGAAAGAATGAAAAACAAAAAGCACTGAAAATTGACAGAAGATTGACTCCTGAGTGAAAGCTATGTGCCTCATAATAAGTAGGTCTCAAAGAGTCAAGACGATGTTTAGAATCTCACCAAGAAAAGCGTCTTATGATACAATTATTTATTTTGACCCAGGAAGTCTACTTACAAGACACTAGTAAGGACGCATTTTAAGATGTAGACAGTGCCTTACACACACGTGTATTTACCAGAGAGTTATCTATAATTGTGAAACTTAAATGTCTCACAATAGGCAGATACTTATCATAAATGAATGGAAATTTTTGAAGATCTGAAAATGAGATTCACAAATGCAGGCTGTTATTGAAAAACATGTTGTTACATTTAAAATGCAGGCTGTAATATATAGGTATTTGAAAATTTTTAGTATTGTGGGGAAAAAAACCTAGGCATAAAATCAAATGACAAACAGTCACAAAACATCAAAATTCATTTGGATAGGGGGGCCATAGGTTATTGTGATTGTCATTCTCCTCCTCCCCTTCCTTCTCTGCTTTCTCATCTTCTGCTTTTTTAATTTTCAAATTTTATTTAATAAGCTTACATTATTTTAAGTGATTTTTTTAAAAAGTAGGATAAAGGTAAAAGCCCATCCAAGGTTATTCATACAGAGAATGGATAGTCTAAGAGAGTGGCTCTCAGCATAAGTGTGCATCAGATTTATTTGAAGTCTGTTATTCTATAGATCTGGGGCAGGACCAGAGATTTTGCTTTTCTCACATGTTCCCAGATAATACTGATGCTGCTCATCTAGAGACCACACTTTGAGAATCACTACTCTAAGATAAATGCTAATTTTCATTCCTCATGATTCTCAAGATTTTACCCACCTATCTATCCAATCAGTTCACCGAAATTCTCTATACTTGTAGCATAGTGTAGTGAAATTGCCTCTACAAAACTATGACTTCACATTTTGCCCTTGACTTTTATCCAAGGTCAAAGTAAGTATGTCACTTTTCTTTTTCTTGGGGTAGGAAATTGGGAACATTATTTTTTGTCCTTCAAGGTGTCTTTAAAAAGGTGTGTGTTTAAAACACTTTCACAGAACAAATAGGAAAGAGTTTAATCCTTCTTTATTAATTGCTGTTCTTTATTAAACAATGAGAACTGATTTTTAACTATACATTTGTATCTCTGCATTGTTCTTGGATTTAAGATGGTTTCTAAAAACATAGGAAAGACATGAGAAATAAAAAAAAGTTGCAAATAAATAGATGAGCAAATCGGGACAAACGGACTCTATAACACAGATGGCATAACCTATCTTCTTTATCCTGGGAAGGTTTGCATTTACTATTGTACTGAGATTCCCTTGGGTTTGGTTTTCTGCAGTTTTTCTATATTTAATCTCTTACTCCCTTCAGAGCAGCTTTGAGGACTTTCTTTCTAATATTTCTTCTTTTTTATCCCCAACTTCCCAAATAGCTACCTCAGATTACAGGAAGACGCTTATAGTCTTGTTCCTCAAATAATTAATCTTTGACTAAATATCAACATATATAAGGTTATGTTCAACTAGCAACAGAAATGAAATTAATATTTAGAGACAAGAATATTTACATCTACTGTCTCCAGTATGGTTTTAAATATTTGTTTGACTATCTCAACAAAGCCCTAAGAAACAAAAGCTTCAAGAATATGAAAACCTCTCTGAGATCAAATAAAAGTGCCACAGGCATTATAATGAGCTTCACTCACCATCTCAAATGTAACCAGCTGAAAATGCTTGTTTTTCCTTTGTAAGCAGCATTCTATTCAACTTTTGGAAATAAGGATCCTATCTTACAATGGAAAAGCAGCATATTGTCCTATAAATCGAACAAAATGTCCTTGACTCACTTATCCTCTGGAGGAGCACTGCCTTTTGGTACCAGCCACTTAGCATATATTAAAGGAGCAGATTCTAGCAATTTTGCTTTTGGGCTTAAATGACCAGAGGCTTCCTTTTGTTCAGCATAAAGGAAAATGTCACTCTATTTCTAATGTACTGGCTTCTGCTTAACTAAACTCTGGAAATACTAGCCTCCTGCTGCAGAAGGACAACCTCAGAGCACAAAAGAAAGAAGCAATTTTAAAATTAGTGATTAAAGTGATTAAACATATTAGGAAAGGAGACTATTGTGATCCAGGAGCAAGTAGGTCAGCACCAAATTTAAGTGAAACCCAACGTACTGCAAATACCTGCTTGCTTCTTGCTGATTTCGGCAACATATGATTATAACCCAAATAACACACTGAAACTGCAACTGGCAGAATCAATGAAACAATAGAAGCCTATTTAAGGGAGAAGTTTTATGCTCTGTTTTTTAAACAGCAAACCACATGATTGGTGTTTGCTTACTTAACAAGGCTGTTAGGGATAATGTTTTCAGAGTTGACACATTATCAATTCAAATCGGTTACTCAATATACAGATGAAACTTGTCAGTGCTATTGATAAGGTTCAGAGTTGTTTGGAATCAAAGTAAGCTCAGAATGAAGTGTTGATGGAAATCATTTTTAAGAAGTACTTATTAGGTTCCTCCTGCCTACAGAGTCTTGAATAAGACCCTGGAGAGACAGATAAATTATAAACATCTCTGAGAAATATTGTATACAAGGATAAACTGACAGATCTGCAACATGGAAAGAATTCAATGTGTTTGCATCCCATTTTTTAAGGGAAACATTATGACATAATTGGATCAGTTTGCCCACTAAGGAGTACTGTGCACTCACCAGGGGTCAGATGCTTGGTATAAACATTACCTCATTTAATCTTCACAACAGTCTTGAAAGGCGTTTTGTGTCATTTTACAAAAGAGGAATAAATGAAGCTCAGAGAGTTTAAGCAACTGTCTCAAAATAGCATTGTTAATGAAAATTGGAATCAAGATGTGAAGCCAGGACCGCCTGATTTTTTTCAAAACTCTTTCCTGCAACATACCAGGCTTCCATACAGCGTGCTGTCTCCCCCATATTTTGGAGACCCTCTCATCCAGTTCCTCAGTGACTTCTCATTTCTAAGTCAAAAATTACTCTTAGAAGACACCCCAAATTTTATTTCCCTGAAGTATTAAATATACCCAAGTAGCTTTCAGAACAAGAGAAACATAGGAAGCCATCTATTGAAAATTAAAACCTACCCACACATTCCCTACAAACAAAACAAAGAAGTATGAAACAATTTTGTAGAGATACGTAAAACCAGTTTAATCCCAATGTCTCAGGAAAACTATTTCTAGGAAATGATACAGTTTATAGAAAAACTCTTTCAAAGTACTATTACTCATCTAACCAAGCTGATCATGGACTGCTGGCACAATCATGGTGTACATTAGTGTACTTATTCAACAAACACTCACTGTGTACTATGTGTGAGTACTCATTCAGACCTTACCTAGCCAAACACATGCTGAACCATTCCAGTTTCTTCCAGCGATTGTGCATACTTGTATTTCCATTGTCAATGTCCCCTCACTTAAGCATCCCTATTTTATACATACTCATTTTTAAAGATTCAATTCAAGTGGTACTTCCTCCATGAAGCTTTTTCTTTTATCTTCAACCAGGCATAATCTTTCATTCTCCTCCATTATCATTCTTAATAGCATTTTGTTTATAACTCTATATGGTAATGCATTGTATCATATAATACATAAAAAAATGTTTATTGATTCAACAAATGTTTATTGAATGCTTTCTAAATGTTACTCTACCTAAATTACTGCTAAATTCTGAGTCTACGGAAATTAGAATTATGCAAATATACCCCAGCTTTTCAGCTCATAGCCTGGTGGAAGATGGTCAGCTTTATGCCTAAAACTTATTCGATATTTCAAGTTATGTTGTGTTCATTTCTGAAAACACTGCATAAAAATCAGCACATGGCTTCCCATAGCCACTTTGAAAAGTAGTTGTTTCACTAAGTTGGATTAAAATAACATGTGATACTTACAATGAAAAATAATATATAGTTACTTACAAGGAGAATACAGCATTTGCATATTGTATTATTTTACAGTGCATGAAAGTAAGATATTTCTTTTTCCTAGAGTATAAAACTAGGAATAGACTAAGTAAATGGAGTTCCATGTTTATAAGCATGTGGGAGGGCTCACTGGATCCTTAAATGAACACAATCTGACATTAAATGAATTTTGGATATATTATTGGTCAAATTAAATGCCAGAAACATTAAATAGATTACATAATGAAAATGCCTTAGGCAGCATGTTCACAAGGGGAATGCCCGCATGTAACAACTGATAGAGCACAAAAACGATGTCCATTTCTTTCTCCCAGTGTTATAAATGCATTTCCTTGTATTTTCCTTCAAATGAAAAATGATGAGATAGTGAAGCTTATATCAAGGTTTATTTAAATTTTGTATGGGTAGCTGATTCCATATTTTAGCCAGCCTAAGTCACATTGTTTTAAAGTCCTAATGGGGGTCATTCAATTTTTTTCGATACTTTTCCTATCCAAGTCCTTACTCCTTGTAGCTGATTTCTAGATCCAAATGACTTGCTATCTTCAGAATATTCTTCCACCAATACCTTAAGAGAAGATAGTCTGTGTATCTTTTTGACAGTATGTGTATGTGTAACTTTTTGAAAGATTTTTATTTCATCAACATAACTTGAGGAGATACAGAAGTTCTGGAAGAACGGGTCTTCACTAGAAAAGAAGGGTAGATATCTTGCACAATTTAAGTTGGTCAGGAGTTTACTATGTAAATACTTTGTAGAACAACCAAATCTCACCTTTCATAGCCTACTCACTCCTAATATTTCTCCAACAGAGTAAACTCAAATGATTAATTTAAGCTTGATCAGTCTTTCACTGAAATTTGGGCAAAAATAAGCCAATTATTGCAAATAGGGAAAAGTTCTATATAAGTTCTAAAAAGTAAACAGCTAAAAAAAATAATTTTATAACTACCACCTGATTAATTTATAACAATTTTTAGGATCTTCCTGCAATCTTCAAGGCAGAGGCAGAATGAGACATGAAAAAGAAAGAAATGGAAACGGGGGGTTATGGGACCAAAGAAAAGATGAGCAGAGGGATGCAATGGAGGAAGGAAGCTAGTGCTCTGTGCCCAAAAGAAGTGTGGAGTATTGTCTTCTTTCTAGACTTTATAAGCAAGAAGGGCTAGAAAGGAAGGAAAGCATTTGGTAAGTAAAGCATTGGTCAGATTAAAGATCTCTCTTCATTATCCTAGAAACTCTCTTCCAGTCATCTGAAGAGTAGAAGAGCACATATTAAAAAGCTTCTAATCACCCACTTCCTGCTGAGTAGTCCTGAACCGGGTAAGTTCAGCAGGTGTGTCAGTCAACAGTTGGGCCAATACATCTCGTCAAAGATCTTCATTACATCTAAATATGCATCTCATAAGGATAAGAACATCATCCTGCATAATAAAAATGGCAATACCATTTACTGTCAAAAATGCCCCCAATTATTCCAAAAAGGTATTTGGTAACTTTTTAAAATATAGGACTTAATGAATGCCAAAGTGCTGTCTTTGATTATTATGCCTTTTTAGCTTCTGTTAATTTAGATGTCATATGCTTTTTGTTTGTTTTGCTTTACAAGACATTGATTTTGTTTTTAAAGGAGTCCAAGCAAGTTATTTTGAAGAACAGATCACATTTTTGAGTTTTCGGTTGCTTTCTCAAGAATGGATTCAGGTGAAACATATCTGGGAAGAATAACATAGGCATTTTTGGTACTTTTTATTACATCACATCAGGAGGCACAAGATGTCAGGTTGTCATACTAATACTGACATTAAATTTGATTGTTTTATTAAGGGACTGACTGCTAGATCTATGTATAAAAGTACATTTTCTCCTATAAAATTAAATTGGTAAATAATTTGTGGAGTGAATCAATTGAATTTGACTAAATGCCATGTAATACAACCACATTTCAACTGAAAGTTTTAGTATCCACTAAGGAACTTTGCCTAATCCAGTTACTACATGTAGAATTGTCAATGGTGATTTCCTAATTCTGTCATTTCTTCTGCATTTACTAATTGATATATTTCTGAAAAGAAGTGCTTCGATTTGCAACCCCCACTGTCTCACAGGTATCATTACCAGCTCATAGATGTTTATGTCGATATGTTTACCAAAAATCTTTTTGATACTCAAATAGTCCAACTTGTGGCCACTGGAAGTACCTTCAAGTGGTCATCCATATTGTTTTGACAAGACCCTGTTCTGAGCACCTCTCTGCTTTCTGCCACATGATATTCCAAGTTTACCTTCAGTTTTCCCTGCCTCAGACCTGAAATTAGCCATTTCTCAAATTAGCTGTAGTTCTTTTTAATGGGGAATGGAACTTAGAAACCAAGATCTGGGAGCTAGATGTGTTCCTTGGTAATGAGATGTCATTGCTTTAAGAGCCTTTCAGTAGAAAGAGTTACATAGTTGCATATGCATGTACAGAAACATATATATATTATATAAACACACACATATACGAAGTCATGTGTGTGTGTGTATGTATAATTTTCTTAGATCTTGCTATCCCATTGCTGGGCCAGTATCATTTTGTACTCTTACCAGTAGTGTATGACAGTGTTTGTTTCCCCACACTTTTTCCAATAGAATGTGCTATACAGCTTTTACACTTTTGCCAATCTGATAGATGAGAGATGACATCTCAGAAGAGTTTTGATTATTATTTCTCTTACTGACCGTGAAGTTGACTACTTGGAAAATGATACCTCCACCCTACACTGGAAAAAACTCCAAATATCTCAGACATGTAAATGTATAATTGCAGCCATCCAAGTATTAAAACGCTTTCCTTTATAACCTGGATGTGGGGAAAGCCTTTTAGACTAAAATTTAAAATCCAGAATCTATAGAAAAGATTGATGAGTTGGAATGCATTAATGTTTTTCATGAAATAAAAAACCACATAAGCAAATTCAAAAAACAAATAACTGGAGAAAATGTTTTCAACTAATATCATTATTATGCAAAAACCTTTTAAAAATCAAGAAGGCAAAGATCAATAATCTGATATAAAATTGGGCAAAAGTCACAGAGGGAAAGTTCACAGAAAATTATATACAAGTGCCTCAAACATATGGTTATATCTCTAACTTTAGACTTGCAGGAAACCTAATCCTTTATAGGTTCTATGCAGAAAAATATACTTCCCGTAATGAGCAGAAGAGACTGAAAAGAACACACATCAAAAGTCATGGTTAAAACAATAAAACTGTGTGAGCAGGAAGTGACATAAACTCAATGTCTGCATGAGTTTGGCTAATGGGAATCTTTAACTCTGAAATATCATGAGACAATTCTTTGAAAAACAGAGACCCCCAAAAAAGTTAACTAGAAAATCCAGGTTTTTGCAACCTAGAATGGTAAATAAAATCACAAAGAAAATTAAATAGCATAATTACCAAAGAGAAAAAAATGAGTGCAACAAGGTGAAATTTCAAAAATTCTAAACCAAAGTTAAGCAATTGAAATTGACACAGAAAAAGCACGTAGTAAAGGAAGAAAGAAACTTTAAAAGCAGCCCTGAAAAGACACCAAGGCACCATAAATTCATATTATTAAGTGAAAGAAGCCAATTTGAAAAGGCTATAGACTGTACAACTCCAACTATATGACATTCTGGAAAAGGCAAAAACTATGTTAAAAATAGACCAAAAAAAAAAAAAATAGACAATGCCAAACAAGAACCAAGCAATATGCTTGGGAAGAAACAAACTCATTCACAAGCTCTCATTTTTCTTTGAAATTAAAATCAATTTAAACTAAACACAAATAAGGCAAATAGTTTTGATAGCAAAATTGACTTAAGATCTTTCAGGAAACATTAGTATCAGCAAACTAAACACAATAAAGAGAAAAAGTAAAATAAATAAAATCAGATACATGCAAGTTTAAAAATAAAAAAATATACGAGTTTGATTATAAAACAGTGAGCCCCATCCATTCACCCAAATTAGCTTCTATTGTTGGAAAAAAGTGGGTAGGGAGTAGGACATTTTAAAAGAGCATCTGAAATCAGCAGTAACAGTTTCAGTAAGTCAGAGATTTCTAGATAACTTGTAAATTGATGTCATTTTTTTTTTTTTTTGGTTTAAAGTTTACCCTCCTAATGATAAAAAGATTTTAAAAAATCAACACACTGTAAATATTTGTAACACAAATTTTGGTGGGGAGAAGTTCCTAGGCAGAGCCTGGGAAAGTCGAATTCTCTTTACCTACACTAATCCAGCAACTGGACAAGCCAAAACCCCACTGACAATGTCTGATTACTTAACTGAGACATGGTCTATGAACCTTCTAGCAGCTCTAAACCTCTGTGGCTTATACCACTCTCCTTTGTGGCTGCTTATACACATCCACTTTGGTAGACAGAATTCTACCCTCCACCTCACGTATATTCCACAACACAATCTTAAAAACTTTTGAATATAAGATTTCATGCTTGTAAACATGCTATTAGATGACCAACTGACCTATGCAGATATAATTAAGGCAAACTAATCAGTCGATCTTAAAATAGATTATTTTGGACTGTCTGCATGGACCCATAATCACATGTGCTCTTATAAGCAAAAAGTGCAGAGACATTAGAATCACGGAAGGACTTGATGTGCTATTGTTCATTAAAGATAGAGGGGGCTGTGTGAGAAGGAAGAAATACATGTGACCTCTAGGGGTTGAGAGTAGTAGCCCTTTCTGAAAACCAGCAAGGAGACAGGAACCTCAGTAGTACAACTCTAAGAAGCTGAATTCTAACAGCAACCTAAGTAAGTTTGGAACCAATTCTTCCCTAGAGCCTCCATACAAGAACATAGACTATCTGATACTTTGATTTTGGCCCTATTTTTTTGTTTGTTTGGTTTTTGTTTTTTATTCGTTTGTTTTGTTTTGTTTGAGACAGAGTCTCACTCTGTCACCCTGGGTAGAGTGCAGTGGTGTCATCATAGCTCACAGCAACCTCAAACTCCTGGGCTCAAGCAATCCTGCTGCCTCAGCCTCCCATGTAGCTGGGACTACAGGCACATGCCACGACGCTCAGCTAATTTTTCTGTTTTTAGTAGAGACAGGGTCTTGCTCTTGTTCAGGTGGTCTTGAACTCCTAAGCTCAAGCAATCATCCCCCCTGGCCTCCCAGAGTGCTGGGATTACAAGGATTTTGGCCTTCTTAACTCTGAGCTGAAGTTGCCAGACTTCTGACCTACAGAATGGTGAAATAATAAATGTATTGTTTCAAACCGCTGAGTGTGTGGTAATTTATTATACAGCACTAGAAAACTAATACACCACAGAAAAAGCACCACTCCAAAAGCTTTCCTCAAAACTCCAAAGGACAATAATTCTCTTCATCACTCTCCTTGGGAAACACCCAAGCACATACACCTTCACATTCATCTGTTAACACTAAGCAGCGATATACATATTTGCTAACCAACAGCCAGTTCATGCGGTTTCCGTTGAGGTTGCTCGACTTCTCTTTGCTGAACTGTACACACCTACCTGTACTCTAAGCTCACTTCTGGGTCTTAAGCGGTTGCTCTGCTTCCTGTTACTGCCTAGGACTGCTTCTGCCACCGCCCTGGGAGACCTCTTCTTTGTTGTAGCAGCTACCCCACCCCTCCTGTATACCAGTGCATGACTTCTACAAAGGGTTCCAAGGCCATTGCTCCTGCTATAACCGCCACGACCGTGCCTGACATCACCATCCACAAGCTAGAAAGGCCCTTTGCTTCTCTCTCTCCCCTCGCTTCCCAACTAGGAGATACAGAGGGATTTCACACTCTCTACCTTTCCATTTCCTAGCATGGGATCTGTATTAGTCAGCTCAAGCTGCCACAATAAAACACCATTGACCAGACGGTTTAAACAACAGAGATATATTTTCTCACCGTTCTAGAGGCTGGAAGTCTGAGATCCAGTGGCGGCCTGGTTGGGTTTTGGTGAGGGTTCTCTTCCTGACTTGCAGACAGCTGCCTTTTTTGCTATGTTCTCACATGGCAGAGAAAGAGAGAGAGAGAGAATGAGCAAGCACATGCAAGCTCCCTGGTATCTCTTCTTATAAGGGCACTAATGCCACCACGAGGGTCTCACGCTCATGACCTCATCTAAACTTAATTATCTCTCAAAGGCCCCAGCTCCAAATACAATCGCATTGGGGGTTAAAGCTTCAACATAAGAATTTTGGGGGATACATTACAGTCCATAACAGGGTCTTCCTAGGAAAGCAGAATGAGACTTTTTATTTTCCCCTAAGAAATTGTCCATTTAAAAATGCTAGATACTTTTTATTTCATGACCTTGATTGTAAACTTAAGCCACTATTCTCTATGTCCTCTTTCAATACAAGAATAACTTTATCTTCTTTTAACTCCCATTCCTCCTTCTCTATATTCCTCTTCCGACCTTCCTTCTGGAACAGTATCTCTCTCCCCTCTGTGTAAGATCAGGCATATGTGGAAGGTTTGAAGCTAATAGTTCATGTTTTCCTCTTTTCCCTATGTAATCTTATGGTGTGATTCCCTCAGAAGAATATTTTCTATTGATCAACAATTGGTGAACTGGGCCTACAACTGAGAACAAAAGAGGCTGCAAATTTTTTCTGTAAAAGTCCAGATAATAGATATTTTAGGCTTTGGAAAACTCTGTTACAACTACTCTACTCTGCCCTCACCGTTTGGAAAAGGTCATAGAAAATACATAAACAAATGGGCCTGGCAGTGTTCCAATACAGCTATACGGGCTGAAATTAGAACTGTATATAATTTTTCCATGTCACAAAATATTATTCTCTTGATTCTTTCAACTTTAAAAACGTAGAAACCACTTTCAGCTTCTGTGCAATAAAAAACCTGGCAACAAGCCAGATGTGGCCCTCGGGCAGTTTGCCCATCCCTGCCATAAGCTAAGGGAGCATCAAAAGAATCATGATTCTCTAACCACTTTTCCTCTCTGTTACTCTGCTTGCCATTGCGGAGCCTTTGCTAAAGTTGTATCTAAATGTTCCCCTTGGACCTCAGCCGTTCTGTTGGGAATTACATCTCAGGACAGAAAATTAAAGAGGAAGCAGGGCCCCCAGGGCCTGGCTAGTAGTAAAAAAAAACAATGAAAGGAAAGTTCTTTTCAGAGGGAAAGTGAGCTTCAAAGTCTAGGTGATGCTCTGCTCTCACTGGCCACATAGAGGTTCTGCAGCTGCTGCCATTCTAGAGAATTAGGGTTTGTGTTTATCAGTGGAGATGATGGGCTTTTTTTTATTTTTTTACACCCACTGAGCTTTTTCTCTTTAGGTTCGTTCCTGGTATTCATGACTAAATCTCTTTTTCCTTCTTCCTCATTCCAAACAAGATGCCACCACTTCCCTCCTTGTGCCATGAATTACCCAGAATTCACAGCGACAGGAAAACTGCAGTGGGAGCTATGGATCCACCCAGCTCGTGTTAGCTCCAGGTTGTATTTTGGACATTACCCCTGTGGATTCTTTACTTTCTCTATGATCATTCTGCATCTACATGTACGTATCTATAAACGGGGGCATGAAGACTCAAGTGACAGTTATTTTTACAGTAATCTTTTCAGTGCCCAATCCTCACAGCTTTCCTAAATTTATAATACAGAACGAGCCACAGTAGATTTAAAGTTGAACAATCTGGGGTTTAGCTCCAGTTCCTCTCTTGTCAAGCTGTGCAATATGGAGCAAATCACTTGGCCTCTTGGCCCCCACGACTGTATGAGCATAAGAATGCTTTCTTTACTCATATTCTTGGGTGGATGAGAGGAGCAGATCAAATAATATATACCCTGCCCTTTGAAGAATATAAGCTGCTATAAAAATTTTGGGGCATTGTGATTGTTATTACTCATATAATAATTGACCTGACATTTTGGTTTTAAAAATGTGTCCCAGAAATTTTCTTAGTTTGTTTCTATTGCTAAAATGTTTATGTTCCTTTATACTCAACTAAAAAAAAATTATTTGAGCATTTAGCAGTAGTAGTATGCCCAACGTTGTATGGTTCTTATAAAGTTAGAAGCTCAAAGTTTGGTAGGCCCCCAGTAGCCTAAGGAATAGGCTGGCACTGGAAGATTTGGAGTAAAAAAGGCTTTTGATGCTGGCCCTCACTCAAATTCAGGAAACTAAGTTCCTCGTTACATTTCTTACTCCCAGTGAATTACAACGTGGCAGGGTATTCTCAAAAAGCATTTAATCACAGTGCAAGTCATAAGACAGGTTAATAATAAGTGATTATTTCTCATGACAAAGAAGCTAGTTATAATCAGAGCTATTGTTTATACTTCCAAGAAATGTTCATCTGCTTAAAGTTTGTTCCCATTTTTAACAGAGTTTGAGTAAGTGTAGGTAATTAGAACGTAAAACTGGATAAAATGACAAAGACAGAACTCAGCAGGGTTCACAGACACTCTGCCACATGATAATAGAGCAAATATCAACCCACAACATTTTTAACTTTCTCAGTCTCAGATACTGCTATAAATACACACGCCCACTGTGAAAGGTCACACTCATAGAAATAAAAATACTGGAACCGTGGAAGTGGAAGAGACCTCAGAGACATCTAAGTAACTTGATCAACAACAAATGAAATTAATACTTAGTGGGTAAGTGTTGTGCCCTAGTTCACAGTGAGAATCAGTGGAAGAACTAGCATCCAGGTTCCCAGACCCCAGGTCCAGCACTTTTCTACTCCATGAGCCTATCCATAGAGCCAAGCGTCCATGTATTGGTCACATGTTAAGGGATTAAATTAAACAATGCGAGTGGTGAACAAAATGTAACCTGGTTGGGTTCAGGGGGAACAAAATGTAATCTGGGTAGGTTCAGGGAAAACAAAAAGATAAATGAGAAGAATATGAAAATGGAAGAACAGGGATTTCTTTCTAATTCATTTACCAGAAATCGTGCCCCTAAAATTCATTTCTTCAAAGCTATAATGATTCTGTGATTCTGGCTACTGTTGCACACTTAGAAAAGAATGCTTTCTAGCCACTTCCATGTAAATAAGCTAGTTTAGAGGGCTCACTGATGCCACGAAGACTACCAGTCTCTGGACATCTCTGCTGCCTGCAAGAGTATTCTTATCCTACTGTGCTTATGTGTTTGGACAAGAGTAACACCATGCTGAGACCCTAGAAACACAAGCATAAGAGCGAAGTGGTTCCTTGACGATTTTCTCAGCAAACACTGTTGTTCTTGAAACTTTCTGTACATATTGAACTCCTAGGAAAGGTCAGTAAGAACTGAGTCTCCCCTTCCTTTATATAAGGATTACTAAGGATTTTCATTGCAGAAAAAAAATAAAGTGTTCTTGTTGAAATAAAAACCCAAAAAAATCTATAAAGAAAATTAAAAATTAAATCCAAAGTCCATATGTCCACAGCAAAGAGACAGGTTTTGCAAGAACACATACAAACAAAAATATACATATTAAACACATTAGAATGTGTCCTTGCAGTTGGGAAGGGGAATGGAATTGAAGGTTAAGGGAATAAAATAAAAATATAAAAATAAACAAAATACATTTTTTAAAGTGTGCATTTGCTGGGGGGAGGGGCAGTAATAACAGGTAGAATTTCACTACAAAAAATATCAATTGATTATATACCGCCTCACTTGACCTGACTACATAAGGAACTCAGATGTCAAAGTTAGTAGATCCTTGATACAAATTTGTAACAAAATCTTACATTCTGTGGTTTTTTTAATAAAAGTGTCCTGGGAGGGCTCTATTAAAGTGTGAAATGCTGTGAATAACAGAATTCAAGCAGGAGACAGCTGGGAATGAAAGAAGAAAAATGTTAAGTGACATAAAATGGTGGGCCGTTTGGGTTTAATCTAATACATAAGGTATCGTCGGTGATTCTAAAATGACCACTTCGGTTTTCTTTTTATCATCAGCTACTGAGAATATTAGCATCATGACAGTTCGCATGTATGGGTGAGTGGAAAATGTGGCATAGAAGGAAGAAAACCTTTGAGGGGGAGCCTCAAAGTAAGCCTGGAGTTTAATCCTGAAAAGTGTGTGGAAAGAACAAAGACTAAGGCAAGAGGAACCATGAAGCCAACCAACACAGACGCAAGACTTCCCACCAACAAGGAGTCTTTTCCTTCGCCGGATGAACTTACACATTCAGGAAATTCAGCAGCAGGTTTAATTTTTAGTTGGCAATTTTTAAAATATGAAACATGGGAAATAGCCGTACCCCTCAAAATATATGGCCCTTGGAATCTAAAGGAGGTTGTTGTCATAAAAATTAAAGCTTAATGCAACTTACCACAATGTTCTTATTTTCTGCAGTCCCCCACCTTCCCCCGCACTCCATGAATAGCCCGTTTTCAGCAGTTTTCATTTCTGTTCATACGTAAGATATTAGCTTACTCCTTTTCCTTTCCCCTTGGCTTCTGGCCTTGAGAGAGACTCTAAGAACTACACGGGGAGAGTAATACAGGGCAACTCCTCAGCCGCTCCACTTCCTTCTCAGGTGTCACCCAAGTTCACCCAGCACCTCTTCATTCAAGAGGCCTGGTGCAGAAACCAGGGGGTAATAAACAGCGTGGTGAGCCACCGGGACTGGCGAAGTTCTAAACCATTCATCAACCACCTTCTTAGAGTGCCACTAGAGAAAAGCAAGCCAGCTCCAAGAGGCTTCTTGACAGTATGGAATAAAAATCCAGAATAGTCCCTCTGTACCGTGTCTGTGCCTGAGAATCACCTGGGGGAACTTTAAAAATAGCCCCATACTCAGGTTAGCTTCAAACTAATTAAATCAGAATCTCTGAGGGTGGGGGTTGGCCCGGTATTATTAAAATCCCTTGGGTAATTGTAATAGGCAACCAGGGGTTAGAAACTGTTGTTCTAGAAGATCTAAGGAACAGATAATTAATATAATCTAGTTGCTTATTAAAGGTGGTTTTCTAACAAAACATTTAATTAGTAGCTAATCAAAGCAGCAATAATGGAGAATTAACCCCAGGCTTTGTTTCACTGAAGTTTTTGAGATCACAGCCAGGTGCTAATTTACAAAGTGACAGATTAGAGAAAGCTGAGAAGAATGGGAGAGAGTAAGGTGCGCTGGAAGCTGGGTGGACAGCAGCCAAAGGGAAGTATCACAGCTCCTGAGAAATGGGACTGAGTTTGGTCACCCTTGAATTCTCCTCACCTAACATGGTGAGTGTCTGCACTTGGCCACTTTACAGTAACTCCCACAATGTGACTGAACAGCCAGGGTTATTTTTGTCTGGGTTTATTCAGTGGATCTAGATTGTGAAGGATTTTCCTCCTGCAAACCAGCATCCCTTCTGTAGACACCTCCAGGCTGGAGAGAGACATGAAGGCCCATGGGACTGGCTAATAATTTGGTGCCTCTTAAAACTGATATTCCCAACATTTATGTTGGCTGGCCATTGTTTAAAGAAAGGCCAAAGGCTGTGCTGGGGAAGGGCAGAGAAGAGCTGGCGGTAGCAATCTAGATCTCATTTAGTATTGAACAAATCAGCTCTGGTCCCAAACTTGAATCCAGAACTTTGCAAAACAAAAACCCTGCAGTTAACAAATCTGCCCTACTCAAGTAATTGAGTGATAATCTGTTGTCACTTAAACTTGTTGGTGGAATTGTCCCCTCGACTACCTCCAAGAACTTTGTCAGTATTCCTGCTAATTACACAAGTTTTTTCCTTCGAGAGGACCCTGGGACATAAAATTTGATGCCTGTTTACATTTTCTTTGTTCCCCTTGTGCCCTGAATAGGTTGGTACCCTGTGGCTGGCACATCTCTGAATCTAGCTTATTCTCCTGACTATCAGTATCACCACGTTGTGTGGCAGAAACTCAGAAATTTCCTGAGTCTTATTGGAAATCTCAATTTTATTTCCAGGCCCTCTTAATCACCTTGAAGTTTTCCACTCTGAAGCATTACTCAGATTTCTCACACCGACTCCAGTGCAACTCCCCACTGCTCTTCCTTGGAAACCCTAGACTTCTATCATCCTGTAATATTTGACTCTCCACAGAATCAACCCACTATTTGCCACCTGTGAGCATTTTATCATGCTGGTTTTCATCTTTCATCTCTGCTACAAAAATCTAATCTAAAAGCTTTGCTTCAAATGCCATCATGTAATAAAACTTTTCTAGAACCAATTATGAGTCTCTCTTCTCTGAGCCTCTATGATATTTGGCAATTCTTTTGCAGCATTCATACTGTTTTACTCCATGTACGTGTAGGTCTGCAATGGTTGGGATCTTTCAGTTACAAGTAACATAAAACTCACTTACACTGGCTAATAAACAAGATATTTAACTGAGAAATTGAGAAGTAGAACAGACTTTCAGGCATGGTTAAAGCAGAACTTGAATTCCAAATACCTGTGACTCTTCAAGTCTTTTCACTCTATTCTCTCCACGTGTTGGCTTCATCCTCAGCTGCTGGCTTCCCTCACGGTAGAAGTTGGCTGCAGGCAACCACCATAACTTCCTCCTTCGCATGTGATGAATATAGGATATATTATCCCATAATAATTTAAAAAAAGAAATTTTGAGTTTCCTGCTGACTGACCCCATTTCTCAAGAATACCTTTAACTAAGGAAATATCATGCATTGATTGGCTTTGGCCTGACCCAGTCACTGTAGCACTGGAGTATGGTTTAGACCAGAGATTGGTACTGCCCACAAACTATGGCATGGGGATTGGGGTGGCAAATCTGGCCCACGGCCTGGTTTTGTAAGTAAACTTTTATAGGAACACAGCCACACCCATTTGTTTATATGCTCCCTGTGGCTACTACAAGAGTAGAGGTAAGTAGTTGTGACAGAGACTCCATGGGCCCACAAAACCTAAAATAGTCACATGCTGGCCCTTTACAGAAAAAGTTTGCCCATCCGTGGTTTAGACAATTAAGACTCATCATTGAAATTGGGCTTAGGGTCGGTCCCAAAGTATTTATCTGCTACATAATGAAGGAAAGGAAGTTTCCAAAAGGAAAATCTTTGTCTTGTTAGGAAAACAGAAGGGGGAGAGGGTCTTTGGGAGCATCAACAAAACTGTACTTATTTTCATACTTGGCACAATGATTTAAATTAATTCAACTCAATAATTTTATGTAGAATTACTGAGTTGAATTGAATTGTTGCATTCTTTCCTTTAAACTCCTTTTCCTTTTCTTCTGTTAATATAGCTATTGAGTGCTCTAGAAATTCTCTTGGGTGTAAAGCAAAGTTTCTCCAGCTTGCTTCCTTCATTACTTTGCTGAAGGAAATTATGGGATGTGATATTGAGTTTAAAATCACCACCTCTGTTTATGCGCCTCAGTAAACCATAAACCCTAAAAATACTGTAGAAATTCTAAAGAAGGAAAACATGTATTTCTTAGAGAAAAATAAGACTGAAAATTCTATAATTTGCTTCAGTAAAATCTCATTTTTTTCTCATGAAAACTTTACAAATACAGGTTAAGCATAAAATTACAGTCTTCCTTTTTCATAACCCTATAGTAAAACCATATTTTCATAGAATAACTAGGACAGATGGGCACATTTTAGCTTTGAAAATGTTTTGGGTTGCTGAATGATGCAATTGTCATCATTTAAAATGAGAATAAAGCAAAAACTACATGTAATAATTTAATATTAATACTCATATCTACCATAAAGAAATCATACATCTGACCAGGATATTTTGAATAGAAATGAAGCCCATATTCCTAATTATTTTACTTATCAAAAACCAATTGTTTCATGAAGTCAGTTTGTCACAGGTTATTCCCATCTGGTTATTAGCAAGTATATATTAGCCTAGTGATTTATCCCTCTCATACGATGCTGATTTTGAAGACATAGATAAGGTCAGACTGTGAAGAGCAGCATAAATTGCACATTAATTGCAATAAAATTATGACAATATAAAAAACATGCTATCCTGAGATCCAAAATATTAACTGTTGTATGTGAATATCAAACTGAAAAATGCAAAGCAAAAATGCCCTAATTTTTTTCAAAACAAACTTCATAATTTCATGCTGAAAGCAAAAATTGAGCAGATGAGAATTTGATACCATGACTTACTCTGAGTGGAGACACCTGCAATTTCTAGGGATTAAGATACTAGGAGATTCAAAGCTTTACAATTGTGTCTGGCATTTGGGTGGCCATTTACTTTTCAGTTTCCTGCTTGATCACTCTAAGGAAACAAGTACTCTCCAACTGCAAATTGGAGAAGACTGCTCCCGCGTCTCCACTGCACACCACAAAGGGAAATGTCATAACACCTAATGTTTTGTCTTCCTGTTTGCCTTGCCCACAGTGGGTCTCAAAACAACCTTGAAATGCTGTGATATTAGAATCTCATTACCTGATACTTACCAGTGAATTCTTTCTGTCCAAAATATAATTTTATGTCCTTATTGTCTCAGCATAAACAAACTGCTTTTGATAGGCATGTCTACTTGCACACTGTGGAATTGGTTGTAACTCAGACTCCGTTCTGATTCACCATGGCTCTCTAGAACTGCCTCTAGAGAGACAAATATTATGTTTCTTGCTTGCAAACAGTAACCCACTGCTGCCCAAAGGTTCTAATTTGTCTGATTTGTGCAGCCTCTTGTACTGGAGTGTATTGAAATATAGAAACTTTTAGTTTGGTTTACACATTATTTCTTCAAAAACCAATCTTAGCCTTTCAAAACCTTTCATTATCCATTAATTTTTATAGTTCCCATCCATATTTGTCAATAACTTCTAACTTTCCACACATATTCCACTCTACTTCCATGCTGTTACCGAGAGTAAGGATTCCAGACAACAGAACTGGGGCTGTTTCACCTATTCTATATGTTTTATATCAAAGGTTAAGATGGAAATTATATCACTTTTTTTCTTCCTCAGTTGCCTTCTTCACTTTTCTATCCTACTTGGTTTTCAAGTAGCCATTTATGACCTGTGTTGAAATGTGCTTGTATGTTCCACTAATACTTACTCATCAGACTTGCTGCTCTCTTCATTTCCCTACTCTACGTACCTAGGTCTACACATTCATTTCATCCTCAGAATGAATAGTCAGAATAGATGTGTATTAATACTACTCTACCATTTTGATGTGACTATCCTGTAGTGTTCTATTCTACCATAGACATGAAATAACAGATTATATATATATAAATAATATTCCTTTCAGATGGATTATTGTGAAACAAATGCAATGGGTTCACTGCTGTTTAAGACTTTACCTACATAAACCAGGAAGAAGAGAGAACAATGGTATGGGACCTTCCTATTTGAAGTTACATTTGAGATATAGAGGGTTTTGAGTTAGTTTGTGTGCGTGTGTGTGTGTGTGCGTGTGTGTGTGTGTAGATGCCTGTCTGTATGTCAGTGTGGGCATATCCAAGTGGATCCAAGTGACAAAGAAAGCAAATATAGAACAAAGAAAATGTATCAATAAAGGATGTATCATTAAAGTATGGAGAGGAGAGGACTTTCACACTTTAGCCCCACAGACATGTTAAGTGAGTGTTGAATGAATGAATGAATCAACCAGATAAGAGACAGCAAAATTTATTGCTAACTCTTCTGAATAAGAGTCTTCAAGTGGGGAGAACAAGATTTGATTTCTTGAGATTTTGAAGTCTGGCTTAAGGTAGATTTTT
>RJWJ010016735.1:0-34058 GCA_004363605.1 Indri indri | reverse complement strand
ACTTTAGTTTTTAATATAATTTTAATTATATTTTAAATATATTTGTTATATTAAAATTTCCATAAAAATTTAAATAAATTTTAAATATATTCATTATATTTAAATATGATGAATATATAATTCATGAAATTATATAATTTCATTTTTAATAATAGCTCTTTAACAATCAGCTCATAAAATTCCTGAAAATTTAACAGTCAGTCCTTGTGAACCCATTCAAGCTGTATCCAGCACACCACTGAAGGCCGAGTGGATTTAATAAGGTTTTGGGGGGCACACAGAGGTAGCAGCATGTGCAGAGGCCCTCTGATGAGAGGGAGATTGGTCATGATGCTAAAGCTTTTAGCTCTTCATGTTAATAACAAGTTAATATTCTATAGGTTTATAAATGCAATGGAACAGAACTGAGAACCCAGATACAAAACCATCCTCATATAGCCATCTAATCTTTGACAAAGCAGACAAAAACATACACTGGGGAAAAGAATCCTCATTCAATAAATGGTGCTGAGAAAATTAGATAGCCACACATAGAAAACTGAAACAGGACTTGTACCTTTCACCTCTCACAAGAACCAATTCACGGTGGATAACAGACTTAAACCTAAGGCGACAAACTATAAGAATTCTAGAAGAAAATGTTGGAAAAACTCTTACAGACATTGGCCTAGGCAAGGAATTTATGAAGAAGACCCCAAAGGCAATCACAGCAACAACATAAATAAATAAATGAGACCCGATCAAATTAAAAAGCTTCTGCACAGCAAAGGAAGCTACCATGAGAGCAAACAGACAACCTACAGAATGGGAGAAAATATTCAAATGCTATATACATTTGATAAAGGGCTGATAGCTAGAATCTACATAGAACTCAGGAAAATCAGCAAGAAAAAAATCAAACAACCCTATCAAAAAGTGGGCAAAGGACATGAACAGAAATTTTTCAAAAGAAGATGGACTAATGGCCAACAACCATATGAAAAAATGCCCAACATCTCTAATCATCAGGGAAATGCAAATCGAAACCACAATGAGATATCACTCATGTCTAGTGAGAATAGCTTTTATCAAAAAGTTCCAAAACAATAAATGTTGGCATGGATGTGAAGAGATAGGAACACTCGTACACTGCTGGTGGGACCACAAACTAGTATAACCTCGGTGGAAAGTAACATGGAGATACCTCAGAAAGCTACAAGTAGAACTACCATTTGATCCAGCAATCCCATTACTGGGCATCTACCCAAAGGAAAAAAAGACATTCCATAAAAAAGACATCTGCACTCAAATGTTTATAGCAGCAAAATTCACAGTTGCAAAGATGTGAAAACAACCCAAGTGCCCATCAATACATGAGTGGATTAATAAAATGTGATATATGTATACCATGGAGTTCTACTCAGCCACAAAAAACAATGGTGACCTAGCACCTCTTGCATCATACTGGATAGAGCTGGAGCGCATTCTACTAAGTGAAGTATCACAAGAATGGAAAAACAAGCACCACATGTACTCACCATCAAATTGATATTAACTCAGCAACACTTATGTGTTTGTAGTAACATTGATTGGGTGTTGGGCAGATGGGAGGGGGAGGAGAGGATGGGTACACACACGCCTAATGGGTGCAGTGCACACCTTCTGGGGGAGGAACACACTTGAAGCTCTGACTCAGGTGAGACAAACACAATATATGTAACCTAAACATTGTACCCCAGTAACATGCTGAAATAAAAAAAAATAAAAAAAAACCACACAAAACAAACAAAAAAAAGAAATGCAAGATGAAATGATCAGACCATACTTGGGAAAGTCCTGTTGTGGGAGGAGGGGGGTTTCCTGCTGTCACGCGTGGCTTTGTTTGCGTGTGAGTAAACACGCAGCGAGAAGGATTCACACTCAGAATGGGCAATAGATGCCCTTTACAATCCTTCCAACTCTGAAGTTCCACGACAGTCAAACAAAGACTGAAGTTTTAGAGGACAGGCAAAAGAGATGAGGACTGATGAGTTAAGAACCTAGAAATGGTGTCATGCACATTATAAGTAGATATATAAATATGCCAGCAACTTAAGGACAAAAAAAAGCCTTATCTTTAAAATGGATAGCCACAGGAAGCAAAGTGAGTCAGGTGATCTTTCTTTCGCTCTCTCCCTCCTCAGGGCTCCTATTTTTGAAACATCACTTCCTCGAAGTGTCAGACAATTATATCTGCTAATATATTTTTGCCAACATGATCCTAAAGAGGATAATGTGAATTATTTATACCACTCCCTTTTGGCAGGAGTGAACAGGACAGTAAATGCTGCAACATTTTACTTTAGGCAACTCGTTGTGCAAAAGATTTCAGAGAGCACAACCCCAGATTGGGAAGACTAATGAGAAGCTCCGAATAGAAGGGAAGATAATCCACCAGCCCTCCCAAACCCCACTTTTGTTTATGGCTGCCGTTGTGGTAATGGCATCTATGCCTCCCTCTGTATCCCAGGTTTTATCCACAGTTTCCTCACTCCTCAGCTGATCTCTCTGGGGTGCGTCTGCCAGCATGTGCTCTGACCTTCGTAGCAGAAGCCCTGATGCCACTGTAACCCTCGTGCCTGTCCATGAACCCTGTGCCACAACCCAACCCTTGGACACCAAACCCCTCAGGCCACCACTGCTCTGGTCATTCCTGACAACAGCCCACCTTCCCCCTTTTACTGCACATTCACACTCTGTCCCCATCAGTCTTGGGTAGAGTTAGCCTTAAGAAAAATAGCTTTGAAGATAGTCAAATTTCTGTTTCATTATATATTAACCATGTTACACTTGGTGAGTTAAGGAACCTCTACGGGCCTCAGTTTCTTGATGTATAAACTGGGGATTAGAATGCCAATTTTTTTTCTAGGTTAGGTGTTGAAGAAACAAGTGTTTTAAAACACCTAGCACAATCAAGGAATGATAACATACTACTTTCTATGATTATTATTTTTATGCACTACCTGGTCTGCCATGCATCTATGTATTTTTCAAAAACCTGCTAATTTATTCATTCCGAGCATCTGCCATACGTCAGGCACCAGGCAGTCACCTTCTCTTGCTGGCTGTAGTTGACAGGAACTATTCGCTCAGTGCCTGCTACAGTTTGTCCAGAGATGCTTTTATCACTTTTCAGAGATATTAGTTCTGTGCTGCTGCTGAATTAAGTGCTAGAGATCTACAGAGAATACACTGAGATGTCTCTGCCCCCAGAGAGCTGATACTCCTGCTTGAGTACTGCACATACGTGCCATTCTCCTGAATAGACTGTTCTGAATGTATATTGCCAACACTTACTTCCATAGAGTGTATTTGTAAAGTTAGTCTATGGCTTACTAGCCCGTTAGATAAACATATCTCTTTCTTTTTCCTTCTTTTTTTAGTAGTGGTAATAAAGGGGAGAGACAAACAACTACTCGATAAGCATCTACTATGTGCTTCAGTGGGGTTTTATAGCATTATCTCATTTTTTTTTCCTTAAAACAACCATTTGAAGAGGCACCCTTCACCTGGGTTTTATAATTGCATTAGCTAAAGGTCAGAGAAATTAAGAACTAACTGGCTCCCAATTCGAGGATTTGCAAAGCCTGAACCTGGGCTGCCTGATACTAAAACCTGGACATTTTGTTGCATGAGATGCTATAAATCTACTGATGATCTTAGTTCTCCACTCCGGTTTCTGGCCAACGTTTATCACCTCTTTCAACATTATAGCAAAGCTAGTAACATTGTGCTTCTAAGTGAGAGAATCTAGACATTACCCAGCCCAATCTTTCTCTCTTCTTTGTTAAATAATTCAGGTCCCTTTTACTGGGGGCCAGTCTGTTGACAATTTAGTCCTTTTTGTAGTTGAGGGAAACATAACAAAAGAAAAGTTTAACAGACTTACCATTGAAGGCATAGCATTTAGTCAGACATGTGGCTAAATGACTTGCAACTGCATTCACCACGAGTCTTCTAGATTATGGCCAAATCCCAGCTGCCGTAATGGACATTTTCTTCGCTGTTAAAAGGTCTGGTGTTCACATCGATGCTTGTTTAGAAGCTCATTCTCTCCTGGCTCCCTTGTAAGGATCTTGGGCTCTAAGGGTCTTGGTCTATTTGATGAATACAGTGGGGAAGGAGAGCCAAATGGGTGCAAGCCCCTGCCTGCTACTCATGGGGACATGAAGTTGCCAGTAGGAGCTGGAACTCTGCTGGCTCTGAAACAAAGCAGGTGGGCAGAGAGCAGAGGAGGGCCACAGGCCTGACTCGCACCTGCTGTTGACATCAAACAGTTCCCATGATGCCTGTTCTTTATTCCGTGAAGGTAAATCCTGAGCTCTGGAAACTCAGGGTGTTTCCGCCCTCTCCCCACCGCCCCCCCACCCCCACCAAGAATCTTCCTAGAGCAAATGTGGTGAATGCATTATTTCTTTTCTTTTTTATATGTCTGTGTAAGATTAGGATGCTGATCCTTTGTTATGTACATTGCGGATATCTTCTCCCAGGACAGGGCTTGCCTTCTCGCTGCTCTCATGGTATCTTTTGACGAACAGAAGTTCATATTTCATTTTATATTGATTGGTGGTGGTTGCCTGGAGCATTACTTTACAAAGGGTTCTGAGATCATGGGCTGGCTCAGTAGGGAAGAGCACCATGATCGATTAGAGATGTCTGACAACCACAGAGGCCCCCAGTTCTGTCATTTTATAGCCCTGGAATAAGCTAGCTAACCAGTCAAATGGGTTTCAGCTCCCATGCTGCCAATGCGCCCATTGGATAGAACTCTCCAGACAGGCAAATAACATGATAGACATGTCAGGTCTATCATCAAGTGTCAGGCGTTAGGTCTCTCATCAAGGAGCTGGGTTCAGTACTGACAATCAGTAGACAGTAGAAACACACACATTATCCTTCAAGGAGACAGACAAGTTTCACCTTCCTAGGAAAGGTGAAGTAAGCTCTAGATTTGAAGGATGGATAAGAGCTTAACAAGCAGAAAAAAAATTATATGAGATTTTAATTATTCAAAATGAGTAAGTTCTAGATATTTGTTGGACAGCATAGTGCCTATAGTCAACACTACTGTACTATGATCTTAAAAATTTGATACGAGGATAGGTCTCATGTTGTGTTCTTACCAAACAAGTTAACAAATAAAACAAAAACAAAAGGCACAAGGAAACTTTTAGAGGTGATGGATATGTCTATTGCCTTGATATTGTGGTGATGGTTTCACAGGTATATGTATATGTTTAAAATCATCAAATTGTATACATTAAATGCATGCAGTTTGTTGTATATCAATTAGACCTCAATAAAGCTGTTTTTTTTTTTAATGAAAAAAGAACATCTCGAAAAATGTAAATGGCAGAGGTAGGAGTAGCATGGTGTGCTCACGGAAGTCCAAGCAGTTTGGTGGGCCTGGGTCATCCCAGATACGGCGGGTGGTGAGAGGCAGTGGGGCTGGAGAGGGTGCGGCAGTCCAGGTCATGTGAGCACACCCTCTCTGTGTTAAAAAGTTGAAACTTTATTCTGTAGGTCATAAGGGGCCAGGCTTTGGTGCTGTTTATTAATCAGGGTTGAAATGTGTAAGATAATAAAATAAGGTTTGACATATGGGAAAGACAATAACAGGAGCGTGAGGCAGGAAAGGCTTAGAAATTAGCAGGTGGGAAGGTAATCGTGTCAGCTCTCTCATCAAGGAGCCGGGCTCAGGTGACACGTTTGGCTTTAATGAAAGCTTCTATTTGAAGATAGAAAGGTAGCTGGGAAAGAAAGGTGGGGACTCAGTCTTTGAAAGATTGGGGATGATGGCAATAATGGGTTTTAAAAGAGCCTCAGGCCCAAGGCTTGGGGCAGCAATCTGATTGCTGATCTCGGAGCAAAGGGGGAGGGAAAGAGACCGGTTTTGGGGCCGTCCTGACCCAGGATGAGGCCAGTCTGCTTTGCGGATGAAGAGGAAGCTGTGTCCACACCTGGTGAAAGGTTGGCTGACCCTACACTCAGAACTTGCAGCTAGTGTGTTGCCTGTAACCTCAGCAGGGTGAAGGGGCACAAACTGTACCACTTCAGACACCTGGGTCTAAATCCTCGCCAGGCCTTTTGCATCTCCAAAGCTGGCTCTGCCACGAGAGGTTAAGCAGCCCCAGCAGGTCACACAGGATTAGTGAGCAGCAAGGGCCGGATAGGCCTCCTGGCAGCGTGGCAGGAACTTGGGGGACATCTTAGCAGCTTTGCCTGCTCCCTGCTCTATTGTTTCCTCCCCATAGCCAGGGCTTTTAGAATTGAGCCAGGAAAGGGGGATTTAAGCAGTTCCAGAACCACACTCCTGGACTCAAGATCAGACCTAACTGGTGAGCTGGCTTCTGTGCTCCAGTTTTGACTAACACGGCACCCGTCCCATGTCCTCAGCCTATGCCTCAGTTTTCATTTGGAACAGTTCAGATCTTGCCCAACTGAATGACCTTGGCCAAGTGTCAGGGACTCTCTGAGCACCTAATTCCTCATCTACAAAACAAAGAGAATAATCCCAACTTCACAGAGTTGATGTAAAGGTTTCTTCAGAGTAATGGTAAGACACACATACTACACACTAAGCATCTTCGCTAAGTGCTCAACAGATGTGACGGTTGCTGTGGTGGCAATGACGGTGATTATGATCTGTGATGACCTCCTGTTCTCTCTGAGTCTTACCTTTGTAGCTCCCCTACCAGCCCCACTCGCTCCAGAGAGAAAAGAGCATGTGTGTGAGCTAGTGAAGGAGCAAGGCCCATGTACGCAGAAGAGTGCAAGGTAGAACAGGAAGAGAAGTCAAGCTAGAAAAAGAGGCAGAAGCCAAATTAAGCAGATCCCAATTTTAAATTTTCAATGGCTACTTGGTGGCTTCGGGAGAAAGGTAAGTATAGGATCATAATGCAGAGACAGAATGCAATGAAAGGTTATAGAGAATGGGAGAAAGCTTGGGAAGTTGAGTTAACCCACAGCATTATTTCCTTTTCATGACATAAAATCGTTCATGTTTTGAGTGGAGTGAGTTGAGAATTCCCCCTCACTCTTCCCCAGGGTTGTGTTACTTTGTCTTTCTCTTTGTCTCTGTGTCTTCAACATTTCACATAGCAGATTTTATTGTAATTTTCTCTTTATCATGTATATTTTACCTTTGTTTCCCAGCCACAATATAGGCAAAGAGGATCTTTGTGCTTGTGAAAAGAATAAAAATCAACTATAGTGAAACCTCTCAGACATAGGATTTATTAACAGTTCTCAAAGGACACACACGAAAATGTAGTTTCTTGGAAAACGAGGTAAACAGAAAAGAATCAAACAAACTGAGATTAAGAAATACGCAATGCATCAGAGCATTGGTTGGGTAAATAAGAAAGCCTTCTAACCACAACATATGAACAGAAGAATAGAACAGGAGCAAAAGAGACCCTTGCAGGGATAACAGAGTCCACCAGGGAGACCAGACTGCCAAAGGCTAAGTTATTGACTGGCTATTTTTTAAACTGCCTTTGAAAAGAAGACTAAATGAAAGAAAAGAATTTGTGCAATTAGAATGTATTTTTCCTTTGTGCTCTTATCTGCTTCCTTCACAAGCTATTTTTGGTAAGTTTTCATTAACCTTCTAACAAAATGCCAATTAAAACCACTTTCAATAGACTGTGTTTAGAAGACTGAATCCAAAGAGGAAAGTGTATTAGATCAGCACATCAGGGTAGAAACCAGACTTGTAATCCTACTTGGATAATAACTGAAATTCTCAGTTGTTTTCACCTGGGATAGCAGCATATTAAATGGAAAAACAAACTCCCCGAGTGGTGATAAGGAATACATACATCTAGTGCTGGGCTGACTTTCTTGCTTTGTTTCCTCGTATTTTTTATTTTTTTTCCTCGTTTTATTTCACCAGTTTCTCTTGTAACAGAAACTTGTTTTCCAGATATTGTCAAATGACATTCCAGCATTCGTCAGTTTGTATTATAAACTGACAATACACTCAAATCTGTGTTGATATTCTGAATGTTTTGCATGATATCAGCATTCACCTATTTCTGCAAATATGAATTAAACCGCACCGCAGTATTTACACTCGGCTTGCAGGTGCTCTGGGTGAAGTTCCAGTTCCATTCATGACTCTTGTTGTAAAACAAACTCAACGTGGGACCAAACAAAGATTTAACTTGGTCCTGCACACGCCTTTCCGGATTAACTCCATGTGGACTTCCCATTCACATCTTCACATCCGTCGTGAGGTACTCTGTTCTCTCCACCTTCTGTTACTCTTTCCTTCCTTGACCATTTAATTTCCTTTCATCCCCTGAGACTCCTGTAGGCATCACTCCTCCGTGTCCCCACAGCGCCATGTGCTGACCTCATTCGTGGAGCTCATCCCGCCGAATTTCCGTGACAGGCACTTGCTGGTCTGTCTCCTTGTGCACTGTGAGCTCACTGAGGCCAGGTCTTTACATACGGACCATGATCCCCCTACGAGTAGAGAGACTGACTGATGAAATAAATGCCCAATACCTGTGATATACATAGCATTTTAAAATAATTATAGAGAAATAGGTGGGCAGATATTCACATAGTGTATAGATAAATATGGATGATAAATGATGGATAGGTATAGGTAGGAAGATGGATAGAGCCATAAACAGGTAAATGGGTATACAAGTAGATAGTAGAGACAGCACTAAGAGGAGTAGCAAGGCGAGTTTGCAAGGCCAATGCTCTCTTAGCTCCTCACTTTTTCATTCTTCAGGACCTTTCCATTCAATTCTTTGGAAAATTATAAGGGATGTCCATCTTATCTATATTGAACTAGTTGGTTTCTTTCTCTACTCCCTGTCTGAAAAGGTGGGAAACTTTTTTTTGTTGTTGAATTTAATGAGCACTCAGTTTTGCAAAGTTGGCTACAAGTGATCTAGTTTCTTTTTGAACTCGTATAAGAAAACCAAACGTGTTTGCCAGCTATACTTGATAAGACACACATTCAGCATTCCATCTACTATACAGAAAAGGAAACTATTAACTGCATCAGTGAGAATCACCATTAGTCATAGTAGGGCTGGAATGAGTCTTTTCTGCTAAATGGAACCAAACTGATGACTGAAAGTTGTTGCTGAGAGAAAGTTCTCTGATGCTCTGTTCATGGCTTACATGTTGTAGGATTAATGTGGAGAATGCATTACTTTTATGTCTGGCTTCTAAGATGAAATCCGAGGGAGCCTCAATTTGATGGGGAAAAAAATCTCTGGCCTGCAAAGTTGAAAGTAGCAACCTTAGCCAGAGGGAAGTCCTGCTTTCTGGAGGTGTGAAATGTGGTTTTTGATGGAGGGCTAAGATGGACAATTGTCCCTTCCTGTTGTGGCGGCTGCGCTGGTAATCAGATATGGAATTCAGAGCTGGGCAATGAAATAAATCCCAGGATAGGAGAGGGGCACCAAGGTTAGTACAGCTTCAGATTCACCGGGGTGGAACGTTGGGCAAGTCATTTCCAGCTCCTCGAAAGTGAAGAATGACAACTAAGTTCTCACCAAGTTTCCTTCTTAGGAATTATTTTGATGTTTATAAGGATCCTGTAAAGGAAACTATAAATTTTAAGTTTATGTCTTAAGAACTCTGAATTTAACTTTGTGACTAATTATTATTTTTGGTCCAGTATCACCACGACTGGGCTGAGGACTGCAGGGCCCACATTCTTCCAGGTCTCCTCCACCGCCTCTCTCTTAATTCACCTACTGTTTCTCTTCTTCTTCTCCAAACTCCCAAACACAGCTTCCCAGTTTAGGTGTTATAGAGATATTAGTATATCCATCACAGACAATTTCTTAGGAGTCGCTAGATACCGTTCGTAAACCTGGGGTAAGTAACTTGGCTGTAAATATTTATACTGGTGCATAGTAATATTAAAAAGGACTATAGAATATTAGTGAAAACACTCCCAGGGTTCACCACTTCTTAACTGCAACCATGGCTAAGTTGTCCAACTTCTCCTTGTCTCAGGTTTTACATATGTGAATCAAGATGCACCTGATTGTTTGAGTTCTTACAAGGATTCTACGAGCCAATCCAAAGAAAGGATGTAACTGAGTGCCTAACACACAGTAAATGCTCAGAAGATGTCCTATCATTAAAATAAAGTTGTCTGGCATGTATCTTACCTGCCAAGCACAGATGATGGTGGTGGCCTTGATTATTTGGAATTTCATTGGTTTTCTATACCTCACCTAGTTGAATATACTTTTAAAAAATTCTGAAAATCATCAGTTCTCTGTTATGTATAGAACAGGAAAACAGGAAGACATATGACACAGGACATATGAATGTTGTAGTATGTATTTGATGTAGTGCCTTCCTCCAACCCTTTGATAGGCACAGGGCCAAAGTCCAAGTTGCCGGCATGGCAAACAAGGCAATGCCCAGTGTGCTTTCTTCAGCTTCAATTCCCATTGCTTCTCTACAGGAACATGCATTCTGAGAAGACTGCTCCCCCAGCAGGCCTGCCTGCCTGCTCATGTACTCCTACATTCAGGGGCCTTGTAGCTAGGGTGATCTTTATAAAATGGGAGACCCTAGTATTGCTCCTGTGAGTCGGATGGGAAGCTGATGGAGAGTCTTAACCAGAGGGAAATCCAAAGCCTTTTCTATGGTTTCCAAGACTCTAAGGGACATGGCCTCTGCTTCCTGCTGGGCCTCAGCCCCACCTCTCTTCTCTTCACTTGCCTCACTCCAGCCACACTGGCCTCCTTACTTCCCTCACGTCAATAAGGATGTGCTGCCTCAGGGCTTTTGGATTTTCTGTTCCCTGTTCCTGCAAATGCCTCATCCCCAGGTTTCCACATGGCTTCTGCTTTTCTTCCTTTGGGTGGCTGGTAAAATGTCACCTTCTCAGAGAGGCTGTTATTAATATTACATACCAACAACTCTTTTGTCTCTTTAGCTGGTCCCTTCTATAGCTTTATTATTTTTTTCTTAGCACATATCACCACTGGACAAGTCTATCTTTATTTTTTAATTTGTTTATTATATAAGGTCCATGAGAACATGCAACCTGTTTTCTTTGGTCTTCATTGCCCAAAAGAGTGCATTAGGCAACATTAACCAATACCTCAGAATGTTTGGAGCCCCCACCTGCCTCTGTAGTGTTGTTCATTGTTCATATTTCCCTTTGCCTAGAGTTCCCTGTCATTGTTTTTAAGTTTGACTCAGATTTCTACAGCTAACTCAAATCCACCATCACTTTGAGTCCCTCAGTGAACATCCCAGCCTATAGTGGCCACTTGCTTCCCTACGTTTCTGCAGAAATACAAAGTTTTATCTGTCACCTATTATCTGAGGCCTTGTATCTGTACAGTGTTGGTTGATTGAATATGTTCTGGGGTCAGATTGCCTGGGATCAAATCCTGGCTCAGCCATTTAGAAGCTGGATGACCTTGTGCATGTTACTTAACCCACCTGTGTCATTCTCTCACCTGTGAAAGAGGATAATACCAGTGTCTATTGCATGAATTTCCTGCATGAATTAAATGAGTTGCATTCATCAAAACACCATGCCTGGCACATATAAGTGCTCAGTCAATGTTTGTGCTTATTTTTATCCCCTAAATAGATAGTGTCCCCAGCTAGATCAAAAGCTCTGTTCTTTGTATGCTCCGTAGCATCTGGCAGAGTCTTCCCCACAGCAGGTGCTCAATAACTCTATTGACTTTGGGTAAAATTATTTCCCAAAAGAAATGTCAGAAGAAATGCTTATGAAAATTATGCCAAAGCAGTTATGCTTGTAAAGCTGTTTGGGGACTTAGAAAGGGTAAAGGAGAGTCTCAGAAGAAATTCCCTTACACACTCATTTGGGAAACATTGTCTAAGCACGTGCTACAGGCTGGCCATTGTGCTCCATGCTCTAGAGATGCAGCAGCGCAAACAACATGGTTCTTTTTCTAAGGGGCTTTTGGGACAGATTTGTGAACTAATGGCTGCAGCAGTGTAAGAACGGCTGAGAAGGAGGTGTGTGGAAAGTGTTATAGTGTCACAGCAGTCATTTATGGATGGCAGACCTACTGGATAGTTGCTCTTTCAGGTTGACTCAAGTAGCCTACATTTCTATTTCTGTGTGCAGCACGAGTGATTTTGAAAATGAGAATGGTGTTAAAATTGAAAATGAAATATGGTCCCTAGGGGACAAGAACAGAAGTGGTTTGGGGAGAATATACCAAAACTGTGTAAAACAAGAAGCACGGATTGAACAAAAATCATTGATTTCTTTAGGTTTCACTATAACCTTAAAAAAAAATTCCGGAGGACAACACATTGAATAAGGAATAGGATTTGTTCCCTTATTGTTCTAGTGTGTTGTTAATTAATAAAAGTGTTTCAATCCACAATGCTCTCAAATTGCAAGAATGTGAAGATGCCATGAAACTGTAGGGGGGCTGGCAGGGCTGTGTGGAGCAAAGCACATTCTTGCATCCAGGTCCTTGGCACAGTACTTGCTCTCACCTGTCCATTCCTAAGCACCATTCAGACGTCTATATTTGCTGGTAATGTCTTTTAAAGAAAAAAAAAACAAAATTAAGATAGGTTTAAAATTTAACACTTTTAGGAGATAACCTTTAGCAGACACCTGTACATGAGTAAATTCCAGTTTTCAATTAAGCTTTGTACATGTGTAGCTGGTGTTCCCACTGTAAGCTTAAATTGACACAAAAATCATTGCATTTTTATAAACTAGCAACAAACAATCTGAAAAGTAAACTAGCATTAAAAATATTAAAATGCTAAGAAATAAATTTAACAAAAGAAGTGTAAGACTTGTACACTGAGACTATAAACATTGTTGAAAGAAATTAAGGAAGAATCTTTAATTTAGGAAAATTAAAGAAAAATCTTTAATAAAGGGAAAGCTATCCTATGTTCATTCATCAGAAGACTTAATATTGCTAAGATGGCAATATTCTCAAAATTGATTTAAAGATTCAGTACAATCCCCATCAAAATCCCAGCTGATTTTTTTTAAGAAATTGACAAGCTGACCATAAAATCTATATGAAAAAGCAAGGAACCCAGATAGAGAAAAAAATTCTGAAAAAAAGAAAAAGTTTGACAACTCACATGTTTTGATTTTAACACTTACAACTAATTTAGAGTAATTAAGACAGTGTGGTACTGGAATAAGAATGGAAATACAGAACAATGGAACAGAATCAAGGGTATAAAAATAAATCCCTACATTTGTCATTAAAATAAAAAAATTTGTTCTTTAAAAGACACAAGCAAAATGGAAAGAGACAAACCACAAAATGGGAGAAAATATTTGCAAATCATTGATTTAAATCAAGAATACATAAAAAACCCAATAACTCAACAATAAAAAGAAAAGTAACTCAATAAAAAATAGGCAGAGAAGCTGAATAGATATTTCTCCAAAGAAATGGAGACTATTTCTCCAAAAAATATACAGCTGGCACTAAACACATAAAAATAATGCTCAATATCATTAGTTATTAAGAAAGTATATATCAAAATCACAATGAGCTACCATTTCATACTCTCTAGGATGGATAAAATTACAAAGACAGACAAGTGTGATCAAGGATGTGAAAAAATTTTAAACAGAGTTGTCCTACAATCTATAAATTCCACTTCTAGTTATATACTCAAGAGAAATGAAAACATGTTTCTACACATAGACTTGTACATGAATGAACATTCATGGGAACACATCGGCATAATTCATCCTAGCCAAGAATTGGAAACAACCCAGGTGTTCATCAACTAATGAATAGATAAGCAAAATGTGAAATATCTGTACAATGGAATATTATTCAGTCATAAACAGAAATGAAATAGTGACACATTCTATAACATGAATGAGCCTTAAAAACATTCTAAGTGAAAGAAGTCAGTCACAAAAGACCACATACTGTATGATTCCATTTCTATGAAATCTCCAGAATAGGCAAATCTATAGTCAGAAAGTAGATTGGTGGTTGTTAGAAAGAGAGGGTTAGTGGAAATGGGGACTGACTACTAATTGGCATGGGAGTTTTTACGGGATAACAAACTATTCTAGAATAATGGTGATTGCTGCACAACTCTACACTAAAACTCACTGAATTGCACACTTTGACACGATGAGTTTTATAACATGTGGATTATATATCAATAAAGCTGTTATTTTAAAAATCTGCAATAATGAAGTTGAAAACAACAATAAGAACATATTTTGAATAAAGTCAACAATTAGAATCCTAGACTCCAGAGGTTTGAATATATCTTGAAAGTCTTCTAGGACAAGGATGTTTGGTTTGCTTGAATCTTCTCTTGAAAAATGTTTACATCTTTGTTAGCTTCACACCAAAAGATCTAGAATCATTATTATTCCTTGTCTGGATGACTGTCTTTGCATGTTAGGAAACTATACAAGCTGCTATTATTATTGAACTGTTACCTTATTTTTTTAATGTTGTATTCTATTTTGTTGTGTTTGTTATGAGCCAGGTACAGAGTGCTGATTATCACTAAGTATTTAATATCTGTGTCATAAATTGGTTTTGACAATTATAATTGGCTCTATTTTTCAGAAACAAAATCGAGACCTAGGAAGTAAAGAATATTTCCCAAAGTCACATAGCTCGTAAAAGAACTGAGATCTGTCCAACTTTACAATCCACCTTTAATTAGCATTCCATGTTGACCCAATTCTAAACTAAAATGGTGCTGCAAAAATTGGATTGCCATATGCAGTGGAATGAAACCAGGCCCTTGTCTCTCATCATATACAAAAATCAACTCAAGATGGATTAAAGACTTCAATGTAAGACCTGAAACTGTAAAGATACTAGAAGAAAATCTAGAAAAAACTCTTCTAGACATTGGTCTAAGCAAAGAATTCATGACGAAGACCTCAAAAGCACAAACAAAAGCAAAAATGAACAGGTGGGACTTAATTAAACTAAAAAACTTCTGCACAGTAAAAAAATAATCAACAGAGTGAACAGACAGCCTGCAGAATGGGAGAAAATATTTGTAAACCATGCATTGAACAGGGGACTTATATCCAGAACTCACAAGTAACTCAAACAACTCAACAACAACAAAATCCCCAAATAATCCCATTTAGAAAATGGGCAAAGAACATAAACAGACATTTTTCGAATGAAGACATATAAATGGTCAACAAACACATGAAAAAAGGCTCAATATCACTAATCAGAGAAATGCAAATTAGAACCAAGGTGAGATATTACCTTACCCTAGGCAGAAAGGCTACTAATAAAAAGACAATAAATAACAGATGTTGGCAGGGATGTGGAGAAAAGGAACACTTATACAATGTTGGTGGGAATGCAAATTAGTACAACCTCTATAGAAGATGGTATGGAGATTTCTCAAAGAACTGAAAACAGAACTACCATTCTGTCCAGCAATCCCATTACTGAATATCTACCCAAAGGAAAATAAACCATTGTCTCCAAAGGATATCTGCACTAGAACTGCTGTCCCCAACCCCACGTCGGGTGCCTGTTAGGAATGGGGCCCCTTAGCAGTAGGTGAGTGGCGGGGCAGTGGGCAAGCCAGCAAGCCTCATCTGTATTTATAGCCACTCCTCCATCGCTCGCATCACCACATAGGCTCCACCTCCTGTCAGATCAGCTGCTGCATTCATTAGATTCTCATAGGAGTGAACCCTACTGTAAACTCCACATGTGAGGGATCTAGATTGCTGGATCCTTGTAGGAGTCTAATGCCTGATGATCTGAGGTGGAGCCGAGGTGGTGATGCTAGCACTGGAGAGTGCCTGCAAATACAGATTATCATTAGCAGCGAAGTTTGACTGCACGATAAATGAAATGTGCTTGAATCATCCTGAAACCATCTCCCCCGCCTTTCGGTCCGTGGAAAAATTGTCTTCCATGAAACTGGAGCCTGGTGCCAAAAAGGTTGAGAACCACTGGGCTAGAAATCCTTCATTTCCTCAACATTGTAGACAAACAAGAATTGACTACATAGCTGGAAGGATCCAACTGAAGAACTAAGTTTCTCCAAGCAGCTGGAGGTTGTAAATCTTAAGGCTGGAAGTTAGTCTGAGGCCAGTCTTATTGGTGGTAATTCGAAGTCCTTAGTATTTTAGAAGGGCTCTTTGTTTGCTGGGCTGGCCACTTTCTCTTGAAAGGGCAAAGCAAGTCTTTCATTTTATTTCGTTTTATTTTATTCCGTTTGTTTTTCTTACCACAGTGAGGTAGTGTCTGAATGAGAACATTCTTTTGCTTCTCATTCCTTCTCCCAGAGTACCCTTTTCATAGAACACTTTTTAACTGTGTCATTAAAAAAAAAAAAATCTTGGCAGTTATTTTGATTAAAGCATAAAATTTGCCTTTTATACTGAAAGATATTTTCTTTTTCCAAAAACTTGTAAGAGCATTTCAGCTATTTGGCAGCAGGTTGGGTTTGGGCAATGTATATCCAGCCCTGATTTGGAGGCCTGAACCTTTGGCTGCACACACTGGTCACAGTCAGGGCGTAGCCAGCAGCCCTTGTCACATCCTAGGCCTCTGGCCATTGAGGACATAAAGTGGGCTTTATTTTAATGAGGCAGCTGGTCCCAGGGCTGCCTAAAGTCAGGCTACAGCAACCACCAGGACTGCTGGAAACAGTAAGCACATTACAGCCCTTCCCAAGACTTCCTGGAATTCCCTTGCAGGTGATTCAGCCTCCCCATTCCAACAAGGAGACTTGACCCGGGGAGTTTCCATCTGAGAGATGACTTTTGTTCTCATTTTTACTTTCAAAATGAAAACAGAGGAACTGAGAGCTTCATAAAGGACCATGGAGGCAAGTGTGAGCAGCAATACCTTACTTCTCCAACAGGCAGTCATCTGCTGGAAGCAGGAGCAAACCTACTCATGGTGCACTTTAGAGCCAGGCTCTCATCCAGTAACTTTGCACACGTTGTCTTTGTCAGTGCTCACAGTAACCTTTGGTGGTAACTATAGTGATTTAAATATATATATATGTGTGTGTGTATATGTGTATATATATATGTGTATATATATATAGTGGTTAACATACATAGTGGTTTATATATATATATATCTCATATATCTCTCATATATAGATCTCATACATATGAATGTTTTATGTATAAAAATGTCAAACATTAAGAAATATACCCAGAATTTGAGTCCAGACCTGTGTTACTCCATGGATTTGCCACTATGTCTCATAGTCTCACTACAGAATAGGAAAAAACAAAACAAAACATTTTCTTACACAATTCCATTAGACTTCTTGGCACACCATAGATTTAAAGAAACAGTGTATGTTTTTGTCAGAAATTGTCTTTTTTCTTTTTTCTTTTTCTTTCTAAGGCTAGCGTCCTAACCCATTCATAGGAGGTGACATCTCATCTGTTTAGCACCATTGCTTGACTCCATTCACTTATTCACTCAACAAGTATTTGCTAAAGAAACCAGAAATGCTTATGGGGGCTATGCATATAGTAGTGAAAACGTAAATGAAGTCCCTGACCCCATAGCTAATGTGTTCTGGTGCAAGGGAACTAATAATAAACAAATGTTTCTACAATACAATGGGAGTTAGTGCTAAGTGCTTTGAAAAAATAGTAGAGTAAGATAGTGGAGACAGAGAGAATGGCTACTTAGGTCCTGTGCTGGGGAAGGTTCTTTGAGACAGTGGTATTTGAACAGAGACCTGAGAAATCAAAGTGCATGACATACAGGTATCTGAGAGCATATTTCAGACAGAAAGACCCAGTAGTGTCACTTAAGCAAATTCTCCTATAAAGAAAAAATGTTTCATCATCAATATGTTTTTAAAGACTTAACCTTATTTTGGGGCATCAGTGTTCAGCGGCTGACGCTTTGGACACTGTGCTGGTGCCGTGGTTATGAGATAATTCTACGGCTGCTCCAGAGAGTTGCAGCTTAGCGGCGACTCAGAAAAGTAAGCTTCTTCCGATGACTGGGGGAAGATCCTTGTGACATGGATTGTTCTGGAAAGGGGCTTACTTATCTATAAAGAGCCATAATGTAAATATTTTAGGCTTTATGGGCCTTAGGGTCTCTTTCACAACAGCTGGACTGTGCTGTGGAAGCACGAATGCACATGACAACAGGTAAACAAATACGTTCAGTTGTGAGTCAATGAGCCTTTAGGAGCACAGGCTGCAGGCTGCAGGCTCATGGGCCTAGCTTGCGGCCTCCTCCTCTGGAGTCATTCCTTCGAGGATGTGCGAAGTCTGGATGGCTGTCTGTCCTCATAGGAAAGATGGCCAGTTGTTAGCCTTTTGGGTTATTTCTGCCTTCTTCTCTTTGTTCTTCTATTTCCACCATCACTCTGGCTTCCTGTATCAGCTTTTCTGAGACCTCCTAACTTGGTGCTTCACCGGTTCTGCGAGCTGGTCAATCCATTATCAGGCATGATAGAGTATTTTGTTGTTAATAAATAGGTTCTAAGGAGAAAGTGAGTGAAAGGGCTTTTGCCTATGCTTCAGAACACAGGCTTTCTAAAGGGTGTTCTGGAGGCTCTGGGGCCTTTATCTGCCTTTTCCTGTGTTGTTAGTTGAGAATCCTGAGAGCTCAGGATTCTAGGTGAGGAAAATGGGGTGACGCTATGGAATTAAGTGGATTCTATTGACTAATGCCTTAAAATAACTGTGCTTTGCTTTTCCTCCACAGATTAATTTTTATGAGAACAGAATATCCACGAGTGAATTACTGCTGTTAACTTATTGTTAGTGTATGAATCCTTTCTTTAAGACTTCACTGCCATAAATCAATACAATTGAGTATTGGTGATTTGAAGATGACCCTTAGGATAGCAGGACCCTGGCTGCACTTCACACTGGCCTTTGGGGTCACATAGGGGTTCAATGAGTCTATCATACTGCACAACCCCAGAGAGTACCATTCACAGCCCATTTGACCAAACACAGCAGCCCTGGAAGGAATGATGACTGAAAGCCAAGACTGACTTTTGGCATGGAACACCAGCTCTGAGTCACAGCCTCCTTGTCTATAATGTGACGATAGCAATATCTACCTCATAGTGATTTTATGAAAATTAAATGAAATAAAGTATGAGAAAATGTCTAGCACTGTGCTTGGTACACAGTAGGTAGATAATAAATGATATTTTTCTTCCATGCATGAACAGATTAAGGAAGGCATGCAAAACAATCAATCATAATAAAGGAATTATTCCCAGAAAATTTTATTTAAATCACAGGAAATTGGGGAAAAATAGAGTTGATCCTTTTCCTATTACCAAGCTAGAGAAAAATGGGGTTTTCTGATTTCAGGTACCCACATATTTCCATTTCCTGCCACCCTGTGGCACCTCCTGCTCTCACTTCCAGCAAAGGTCCTCTTTTCCAAGCACTCTTGCTTATTCAAGACGGATTGTATTAGCTTCAAAGAATGAAAGCTTTTCACTACATTTATGATCTCCTAATGTTTTTAGATAATGAAAACTTACTATATAACAAAGCTATGGCAAATTATGATACAACTGTCTATACATTGAGGATCTTATAAAAACAAAAAGGGCAGTTTGATGAATGCCACATTTGCAAAATGGAAGTCCGATTATGCAACCAAGTTCCTCTGTGGCCTGGAACCTGTTGACCACTCGCTGTAGCATCCAGGTCATGATCATTCTGTCTCACAAAGCCTGTCCTCAGTTGCTTTATGGCAAAGCCACCTCTGAGAACTGTGACCCACTTTCCCTTAAACTACTGGAGAGACACAGAACCCCTGCCTTTTATGTTTCTCCATGCCACAGCTGGAAGTCTGTTGGAAGTCAGCACTGGGAATGCAGATGATTCCAAAACTACGTGCTCTTCCTGTCCCTCCCTTTCCCTGCCCCAACACACTGAATTGTTAGCTCTTGGGTTATAGAGAGGACATCTCTGTCTCAACTTACCTTTGAATCTGCAGAATGCAGCACACTGACCAGGAGTCAGCTGGCAAAGCAATAATGTCTGTTAAATGAATGTTTGATCTACATAGGATGATGGCTGTTAAATGTGGCCTCACCACTACTGTACTAACCCCTGGTTTTGTCCTGAGCATAAATATATTTCTGGAATTGTCTTCCTTCGTTTTCATTAATTACATTGGTTCTTTTCACTTATGTAATTCAAATATACTTGTTTATCTAGTTTCTCAATTCACAGGAGATCAGAGGATAAATCAGAACATGGAATTCTTTAGTATGAGAAGCTTATGCATGAAGGTTTACTTTTATTCCCTTTCCAGGGAAGGACAGTGAGGGAAAGGTATCACCTCTCTTAATCACACGGGGCGGGCTATGGCATGATGAGATTATTCCCATGGGAGGAAAGCGAAGCTGAGGGATGAGCTACTGGCCAACGACCACCAACCTCTCAGAGCTGGGATTCAAACCCCCGGATGGGGTGCCAAACTCTGTGTGTGTTTGGCCCATGATGCTGTAAACAAAATAATAATAATGATAATGTGAAGAGTAGTGAAAGTGGTCTGTTTCTGGGTCTAGAGAATCATTTTTGACAGTATGTTTTATAAAACCCTAGGTTTCCAAAAAATTATTATGAGGATTCTCTGGGGAATTTTGCTGTTAGACTAAGCTTTAGGTATGTTCGTTAAATCCCTGGGCTTAAAAGAATAAAATTTCATTTAGATTACAATTTCTGAATCCAGTTTGCATCACATGTCTCTAAAACACACTTCCTCCTTGCCGCACGGCACATGTTGGTCCTGGGTACCATCAGGGGCAGAAGCAGAAACCAGAGAGCAGGACTCTTCCTCTTATCCAAGTTCTCACAGTTGATTCGTCATAAAAGAAAGTAGAAAAACTCCTACTGCAGAAAAAAAAAATTCTATCATATTACTCATATAGTTTAATCAGACCATGTCATTGTCATTTCATTTCAATTCTTGGTATCAGTGGTATTCCTCAAAATAGAAAATTGTAAATCTAAGCTATAAAATCGATAGAGTGTTCTGCCTTCTTTTTCAGTTGGCATTTAGTAACTGCACTAAACAAATCTCCAGCATGTGATTGAATCCAACACATACTGTTGACAAATTGAAAGTATAATCTACTTGGCAAGTTAAAAAAAAAAAAAGGTCAACTTTAGTTGTTTAGTTACATCACTTCCCCTTGAAAGAGCTAAGATAGGGAGTTGAGTTCAGGTTTTCGAATCACTACTGTTAATATTTTTGAAACCCTATGCTGAGTTTTGTGGTGGGATAAAAAGGGAGACAGACATTTAAACTCAAGTGGAAAACCCTATTATGAATATAAATGTAGTTGTTCCAAGGATAGAAATGATAAACAGAAGTATAAATAAATTCTGTCTAGAAGATTCATCGATGATTTTGCTTTAAAAAAAAGGGGGGCGTCTCAGTAGTATTTTTCATAATGTGTAGGCGTTTACCAGTTTTGTACAGGTCTGGAGAGGAGGTTCAGACAGAGACATTGGGAGGTGTGAAAACGAATGGGTGTGCACTTGCTAATTAGCCTGATTGGATCGGTCCACAACATATATAGGTATGGAAACATACACCGTACCCCACAAATATATACGATTATTATTTGTCAATTAAAAATAAAAAAAAACAGGCATGAAGCAGCATGATGTCTGAGGAACGAGAAAAGAAAGTGAGCAGAGCTGCAGTTGAAAATGCCGTGAGAGGGCAGGTAGGTTGCAGGGCTGCAAAACAAGATGAAAGGGGGCAAATGAGTTAATAGATATCAAGGTAGGATAAAACCAGATTCCATAAAACACTCAAATGCCTAAGACTTATATTAAAGCATGGCTTACACAAGTTCATTACTTCAGGGTGATTTAACTAAATAACCCATTTAAAAAATCTTAAAACATTTTAAATTAATTTCCAAAGGCACAGTGGTTGCACTTACATATTCCCCATCCAAATATTAATCCCCCCTCATTGGTGTTAAGTCTCAGAATAAATACAGATACTTTAAATCCTGGATTGCTGAAGTTAACATTCTTTCTTAGAAGGAAAAAAAAAAAAAGTAAAAGACTCAACACTATTAAGTCCTACCTCTAATTAAAATTAGAAGGGGATTTAAATTAATATCCAGACATAAGCCAACAGCTCAAAGAAACAAATACAAACATTAAGAAATGATTTTCCAGCAAATATCACCAATACTTTCCAAACACATCTGCTTCAGCCTGTAGCTGGCGAAGAAAGAAGTCACTCTTGCAGTGACTCAGAAGGGGACTGAGCAAAGATACTTAAATTCTGGGGACTTTTATTTCAAAATCTCTCTTCTAGGCTCTCAAATTCCTCTTTATATGTGCAAAAGATCTCTTTTTAAAAGCATTTAAGATACTCATCAACCTGGCAGAAATTCTGGGGAAAACTTGTAATTTTTGCCATTAAACTGTGCCTCATTTGTAAACCTTGAGTCCACAGACTACCCTGGATGGATGAACTGGAATTGTGTCCAGGAAGTCTTGAGCTTGCTACCCGGATAAACCATACCTCCTCTTCCCATCTCTAAACTAGAAATAGAATTGTCAGGAACATTACTCGATGCGGTGTCCGTGTGTGCACACGGCATTAGCGGCTCCCTCCTCTCACCTGACTCTGTCACTGCTGCCCAGGAGAGGCCTTCACGCCTTTCGCTTGGACTCCCACCTTGGTTTGTCAGCTCCTCCCCCTCACTACAATGGAGCTCCTCTCTGGATCCCTCTCCACCCTGTTGAACTTTTCACCTAAACACATATCTGAGCACATTTTACCCCTGGTCAAAATCCCTCATGAACTCCCCGTTGACTGCAGGATAAACTGCCACGTGCTTTAGCTCTGCATTCGTGGTGAGACTCAGCGTATCTTTTTAGAACTGGGTTCTAGTCTTGCTGCTTCCAGCCCCCATGCCAAGCCGTGCCCCTAACTCTGTGCCCTTGGACCTTCTCACTCCTGCCTGATATTTCATGTGGCTATTTCTCATTCCACTTAAAAAAAATAAAAGAGGACAAAACAGGAAAACAAAAATGCCACCATGAGAGACTCCCCAAGATTCTCAGGCAGGCGGGTCCCCCGACACTTTCCTCCTGCATGAGCGGCCCTCCCCCATTTCCTGTGACTCTGTGCTTTGTCATTCTTTGTCTTCAGCGTAAAGCTTTGAGCCTGGCATGAAATGCATGTTTGGTAAATGATGCGACTGCCTGCACAGGCCAGATGTCAACCGTGCCGAGAGACATGTGAGTGGCCTTTCCTGTTCCCTCCCGGCGATTCTGAGCAGCTTAACTGAGCTCAGCAAGAGGCTGGGTCCAGTTAATTTTCTTCCACAATCTGCAGGCGTGTGATAGGGGCTGGAAGGCCACAGTCATGCAGAGAAAACGTCCAGGGCTCACAGCATGACGCAGAAAGGCAGGCACAGGGGCGGCCCCAGAGGCCCATCCCACGGGCCCTCAGGATTTTCTCCTCAGAAGCTGTGAGTCGCTGTGCCGACCACATTTCCCAAAGCTCTTTATTTTAGGTAACGAAGACTTTGGTCACACTTTAGATATACTGTTCTAAGGGAAAACAAAAATTGAAGGCCTTTTCCCTAAAGGTTTTCCCACTCTCTTCTCCCCTCCCTCCACTCGACCCAGCACCTTCCTGCTGAAGGAGGCTGCCGGGACTCTCCCGAGCACCCTGAAATGCTCCCGGTTGCCTGTGGCGCATGAAGCGTAATGCAAACCCCCTCACCTCACACTCGAAGCCCATCTCATTTTGGTTTCAGTCTACCTGACCGCTTTTTCCCTCCATGCTGAGCTAAAATTTAGCACTCACCACTCCGCAAATTTGTTATCTGAATATTCTGCCTAGTGTCTTTAATCAGTAGCAGCAGCATACAAAGGCAAGGAATATACAAACACTAAAATTTATATGTGTGTGTGTGTGTGTGTGTGTGTGTGTGTGTGTGTACAGAGAGAGAGAGAGAACGTGCACTCCAGGAATTGTCTTGAAACCTTTTGAAACCTATAAGGCATGTGCCCTTTACCAGATTTTACAAGAGGGGAAACTGAGGCTCAAAGAATAAGTAGCTTGCTCATTCCTCATGAGCAGTGAGTAAACATGCTGGATTTGAATCCTAGTCTTTTTTTTTTTTTTTTTTTTTCCTACTGCAGTGCTGTACCTTTGGTCCATTCTTTAAATGACCCCAAAATGCACCTTCTCCAGAAAGCATAACCAATTACAAATGTAAGTCAAAGCCCAGGAAAAAGAATTTGTGGTAAAGAAGCAATTTAAGGTTCAGTGACAAGTTGTTTCCCTGCCATTCTTATTTATCATGCTTTCAGCTTTTCTTGGGTTATTTCTGCTTAGTGAAACATCAATATCTTTATGCTTCACTATTTTATTAAGTATATTAAACAAGGGAATTGAATTCACAAAATGTACTTTGAAACGTACAAATGCTCTGCAAACAGAGGCAGTATTAGAATTATGATCATTGTTATGAGCTTTTCTCTTGCCATAGTTTGTTCATTTGTTGTTTCGTCTAATCTGACTGTTTTATTGTACATAGATTTGGCAGAGCCTGCTAATTGCTTTCTCAATATCCATTTTCCCCTTTCTTCCATGTTAATGGAACTTCATGTGTTTGTTCATTGACAATGTTCTCAGCTTAAAACTACATTTTCCACTTCCACTTGTGGTTGGGGATGGCCAAGTGACATACTTTGAAATAACTTTGTTTAAGCAGAAACCATTGGACAAACTCCTAAAAAAGAGCCTTAAAGAGTGAACTTGGCTGGCCAGTAACTTTTAACCACTTTCCTTTCCATATTTGCTTCTTGGAATGTAGCCAGGACAGGATTTGAGGAAGTTTTGGAATTGGAATTCCTCCTTGTGACTATGTAGACAATGTCAAGATAGCCACAAAGTCTTTGTCCCCAATATCCTTGAACTAATAAAGCAAAACCAACAAAACACCTACTCTGGAATTTTTTGTTATATGAGAGAATAAAAAAATAAATTCCTAACTTATTTAGCTTCCATTTTATTAATTTTATGTTCTGTGCTGCTAAACTCATCCCTAAGTGACACTTTCAACAAAGGAAGCAAAATATATTGTTAAAGTCCTGAACTAGATGTGAGATCTCTTCATTGGTCTTCTGGCCAGAATTCTTGCCTTTACTGCTATTGAGTTTCAACATTTTAGCCAGAGTGGTCTTCCCACTCTGGCTGTTTAAAATACTATAATATACTATAAAATACTATAATAGGTTTTCATTGCTCTGAGGATAAAGGCCCAAACTCTTGCTGTAACTAAAAGCCCATTCTAGATCTGGCCCCTGCCCAAATCCCCACCATTTTCCTCATTTCATTGCCTCTCTCTCCTTCCTGCAGCCACAGTGATCTTCTCAATCCCGTACTGCACCAGATAATTCTTTGGCTTTACCTTCTGATATGCGTTCCTTCTGCTTTCAGCACTCTCCCCATCATGATTCTCTCTTTAAATAGCAAAATAGATGGAAAACTATTCATGAATCCCTTTTAGACTCACCCCTTTCATGCCACTGTTATCATCCCCTTTGAAAAATTGCAAATACTTTCTCAGTGTCTTGCCCACTAGACTGTCAACTCAGTGGGAGGAAGGGCCCTGTGTGTCTTGTTCATCATCATATCCCTGAAACTTAGTCTAGCGCTGGGCATTTCAAACAAGAACTCAGCTTATATTATGAGTGTAAACTTGAGCAAATCCTTTGTTTTATCTCAGATCTTGCTTTTGGGAGAAATCCCACTTAAGGCTACAAATGCAAAGAGTTTATTTGTAAGGTGACCCTAGGAAAAACAGAGGGAATGGGGAAGAGAGAGGGAAAAAAGGAAGCTAATAAAGAGGGTATTTCAAGCAATGCTTGGTTATAGGCACGATGGCACTGTAGACAACAGCTTATTCCACTAAGGAATTCTGACACAGCATGGAAAAAAAAATATCAGAGTCATAGTGCCAAGGGACAAGGGAGTTTAGGAATTACCAATCAGCTCCCACCAGACATCGGTTAAGGGCTATTGGGTAGTGTGGGGATAACTCCCCAGTGCTGCACCGAGACAGAGAGAACTTGCCTTCTAAAGAAAACCAAACCTTCAGTGAGAGAGTTTGGATTCTGGACATTGGAAATGAAGCAGTGTGAATGGATGGCAAGTGCCAAGGGGGTATGAATGGACACCCACAGAGCCTGCCACGCCACTACACTTCTCTCCACCAGATCTAGAATGGACATGGCTACCACCCGGGATAGTTCTGCAGATTGAATTATTGGCTCGACACTAGTCTTCTGATGAATCTGTAATTGAATGATACTGCTCTACACAGTTTTATTTCCTTGGAAGCTGGAGAACTCATTTGTTTTTATGCTAAACTTAAGTTGTAACCTCATTTTTATTATAAAATTAGTAAAGCCCTGTCAAATCACCCTGAGCTAAGACCTAATGGGAATTATAAGGTAGGCATCATTTTGTTTACTGGTTCGCAGTTGTAACAAGTAAGGAAATATGTAGCACAGGCTGGTGTGGAGAGGTGGTAGGTACCACAAACAGAGGCAGGGCTTCTGGAGTCAGGTAGATCAGCCCTCTTCCACCTAGCTGTAAACTTAGGTGACCCTGCACAGGTGATTGACACTTCCTCATGTATTAAGTAGAGATGATAATCCTGTAATGCATATTGGTTATGAATACTTGTGAGATAAAAATGCACACACACACACACACACACACACGCATATGGCAAGCAGCAAAGGTTAGATGCTCAAGAAATGTGGGAATGTATAGAATAGATGTTTGGGGTCACATTATATGAGTTTTTATTCCAGCCATACCTCATTGAGAATACTTCTTAATCTAAGTTTCATTTTTATCATCTGTTTAATGAGCATAATAATAGTATTGTTTCATTCTTTGTTTTAAGAATTAATAATGTACATGAAAAAAGTTTCTGGCATTGAGGAAGTGCTCAATAAAGGTTATTTGCAATTATTTTTATTGGTATTATTGGCATTAATATGAATAATAATATTATCATTTTTCAAACAATATCTGTACAGTTGTAACTAGCCTTGCAACTTTATCCTTGTGATCTTTACAAAAAGTGAACACATCTTTTGATGGTAAGGTTTGACTTGCATTTTTTATACCAAGCTCTATTTGCAGATCATCCTTCAAGTACTCTGGGTTTTTAATCATTTGGGAATTTTCAATTTAGAAGGGGGCCTGGGGCTTCAAATGATCCATACAGAGGTAATGGGTGATAATTTTGCACTCAACCTTAAAGCTTCTTCCTTTGATTCACCCCAGATCCTATCTCCTCCTCTCCCATCACTACCTTGCTGATGGCTGTATCTAGATGAAGCATTGCCATAAATTATAATGGGTAACCAGGAATTATCAGTCCTCTGTTGAGGGTCGAGTCACTAAATAGCAAAATTGATAATAGTCCTTGCTGGCCTCACCCAAATCACTACTCCAACCCCAATAAGTGTTGGTCTAGCACATTTTCATGTTATCCTGAGACACCTCTAGAGTACTTTAGCCTTAAGGTGCAGAGCTGACATATTAACAAGAATGCCTTTTACATTTAGGCTATCAGAAGTCTCCCTTCAACCATGACTTTAACTGCCGATTACAGATGGAAGTCAAGTTTGCAGGAAGCAGAACGTTCATGCATAAGGAGGGATAAAAGTTCAATGCGTTTTCTATGAGAGGCACAGTATTACTTTCAAAGATCAAACTCTGCTCAGATTTGTCACAGCATTTTGGAACTTAAAGGGATCCAAGGGGTCTTCTAGTTGTAATTACCTTGTTCTCCAGATGAAAAAAATCAGGCTCAGAGAGGTTAATTAATTGTCCAAGATCATATATAGCAGTGCTTCTCAAACTTTGATGAAGATAAGAATTGTCTGAGGGGATCTTGTAGCAATGCAGATTTTGATTAAGTAGGTTTTGGATGGGACTGGAAATTCTCCATTTCTACAAGCTTAAAAGGAACATAGGTGCTGCTGGTCCATGTATCACGTTGAGTAGCAAGAGTATTCTATGACAGAGGAATAAGAACCCAGAAATTTTTGATAATCGATTTACTGTTTTATTTTACCTACCTAATTATCTCTTGTTGCTAGAAAGGGGATGTCCAAAACCACACAGACTTAGAGTGATGACTACAATTAATCCCTTGGGAAGGAGTGGTATACTTTTTAAATAACCAGAGTCAGACATTCAAGTAAATTGTCAATGAATCCATTGATTGGTCAATTTGAATGCCAGCAAGGCAACTGAGCATGGCATGGCAGACGCCGTGATGCGTCACACAGGAGAACTGTTTCTAGGGGGAAGGGTGGATCCTCCAGTGGCAGGAATGCTCCTGACAGGTAGCCCTCGGGTCCCAGGCCCCTGTCAGCGTGGCCTCAGCTCCAAGGAGCTCTATTCTCCAAGTTCACACTTCTTTCCTGGGATGCTCTGCATCTGATGATTATTCCAGTGACATACCATGTAGTCAGTCTCCCTGGGCCCCAATTGTCATTTGAATAGACATTTGTAACAGGCTGGATTGTGTCCCCCCAAATTCATATGTTAAAGTCCTAACACTCCAGCACCTCAGAATGTGACCTTACTTAGAGACTGGGATTTTAAAAAGGTAATTAAGGTAAAATGAGGTCATATGGGTGGCCCTAATCCAGTATGACTGGGGTCCTTCTAAGAAAAGGAGATTAGAACACAGACCCACACAGAGGAAAAACTGTGTGAAGACACAGGGGGAAGGTGGCTTCTACAACCTAAGGAGAAGGGCCCCAGGAGAAATGAACCTTGCTAACCCCTGACTTTGGAATTTTGGCCTCCAGTACTGTGAGAAAACAAATTTCTGTTATTAAAGCCCCGAGTGCGTGGCAGCCCTGGAGAATACAACATCTTTAGTAGCTGTTGCAATTCTCACAGTGGTTCCTTGGCTTGTGGGGTGAGAGCTTTTGCAATGGGAAAAGCCAAGTGGAATTCTCTGAAACTGGATGCCCCTTGGCCAAAACAGTAAACCCAAGCGACACATCATACAAAAGGGAATGGCAAAAATTTAGTGCCACCCTTAAAGACTAAAGGTCACCGTTACTATATAATTTGATGGCACAGAGTAGATTCTGATGGGTGATAATAGAATACTGCCAACTTACAGGTGTAGTAGCCCCAATTACAGCTGCTAGGACACATACAGGATTTTTACCAGAGCAGGTTAGCATGTTTCTAGGTACATGACATGTGGCCACGAATTTAGCAAATCTATTCTTTTCCATCTCTATCAGAATGAGGATCAAAGTTTGCATTGCTCTGGACTGAACAATGTTATACATATAGTGTCCTGTCTGGGGCTGTGTTAACTCTCTCACCCTATGTCTTAATGCATAGTCCTGATCTGAAGATTCCAAGAACAGCTGGACATTCTGCAGAACATGATACTAGTCCACATGTTGATGGCATCGTCCTAATCAGAGTGGATGAGCAAGATGTGGTCACTTCATTGGAAACCTTCACAAGACACATGCACACCAAAGGGCAGGGGATACACCCTTCAGAGATCCAAGCCAACTGGCCCCCAGATATTTCTATCCTGCCAAGACATGGATAAAAGAAGCCGGAATGTGATTATATTTAGATTCCTTGGCCCCAGATAAATTTTCCCTTGTATAATAATAAAGAATGGCCTAGGGATTTTAAAAAGTAATATTTTATTTTAGTATCTGTTTTCTCATGGGCCTTAAACCTTATGGGAATCTGACTGGCCATGACTAAGTTAAACACTTGCCTTTTCTCTCTGTTACTGGGAAAAATGTTGGGTTTTGATGATAAAATGAAGCAATACATCTAAGTCATGTAGTAGTGCCTGTTCTGTAACAAGCTCAACAAATCTTAGCATGTCCATGTAACATTAGCTGGTGGTGTTCAGCGGATTCTTACTGAGTGCCTACTGTGTCCCAAGCTTGAGTAAAGAAATCCAACTTATAATATCAGAGCTTAATGAACACCTGAGTTTAATTCTAATGGAGCTCTTTTGAGGATAAAATGAGTTAATGCATGGTAAATACTTAGAACGGTTCCTGGCACATATTTATTGTTGAAAAAGGTTAATTAATCTTTAACATTAATCTTGCTTTTCTATAGGTAAACAAAATGAGCTTTTATTGTGAGGCTTGATCATCCAGGAAATAAAGAGTCATCGTGAGTTATAGATCATCAGAGAAAATTCTGGAAAAAGTAGCCTGGCAGAGAGCAGGGGAAGGAGATTAGGTGAGAAAATGACTTACACTAGGCCAATGTTTCTCAACCTTGGTGCTATTATAATTTGGGCCATATAAAGTTTTGTTGCGGAGAGGGGCTGCCATTTTCGTTGTAGGATGTTTAGCAGTATCTACACTCCTTAGTAGCAGCTTTCCAGTCGTGACAACCAAATTGTCTCCAGACACTGTCAAATATGCATGGGCTGTGAGTGGAGGGTAAAATTGACCATGGGTGAGGACCACTTGATTAGACAGAAAGATTGGTATTACACTGGGGTGAGAGCAGAGGAATTCATGTTGGAAGATATTGTAGGGAGTGGTCTGGGGAATTGGTGATTGATTAATTGCAAGGAGTCAAGAGAAAGATGGAATTGGAGATGAACCCAAGCTTTGTGTTGGTATCCTGAATACTCAGAATAACAATGACAATGTATATAGAAAGAGGGCAGTTTTGTTTTGGTAGAAATAGGTGAACTTCGGTTTTTGATTTTCCATTGGAGAATCCTTGGGGGCTAATAGCTACCATTTATTTTTGTGCCAGGTGATTTTGCATACATTACCACAGTTAATCTCCTTTCCACCTGAAGGTAAGTCATCATTCCTTTCTCCTCCTTTCTCTGCCCCCAGTATGAGATTCTGACACCAAGTGACCTTGCTATGGTCACCGGGCTTTTAAGGGATACAGCATGATTTGGACCCACATCTCCCGACTCCAAAATCCATGTTTTGTCTATTGCCCTCCACAGCCTTCTTGAGGTGCAAAAGTGAGTTCTAGGGGAAGGAGATTTGGCAGATAAGGGATGTCAGAGCCTCATTTTTCCCAGGCAGCGAAGACAGCGGAATTCCATTGTCTCTGATTTGCCTGGAGTTAGCTGAAACAGTGCTATGGCATTTGCACAACTACAGTCCCAAAGAGGCTCTCAGTTACGTCTTGCCTTTTTCAGCAAACAGACAACTCTACTGTGCAGTTGGAATCTGACACCCGATGCACACACTTACACTACCAGTGAATCACACGCCTGTGTTTTCTCGGCTTTAAACAGAAGGCAGATTTTAGCAGCTGGGTGCCAACTCCACCTCCAAGGAGCTATTACTCATATGCTCTCTTTGAGAGCTGCTTTCTTTTCAGCCATGTTAAAATTCCTTTTCTTGTATCTTAGAGCATGTGAATCAGATGGGAGGCGGGGTGGTGGACCAGAGATGGGCATTAGGCCAGTGAGCAAAACATTGAGAGCACCCTAGCAGCTAGAGTGAGGTCATTTTTCTTGAGAATTGCACTGAGTGTGTTGGCTCCCAAAATGTTTAGCTTTGGCTTGCTAGCTTACAGCAGAAATTAAAGGTAATAGTTAATCTAAAAACAACCCTTCTGCAGAAAGTGATTCAAAAGCCAAAAGGTATGTACTGACTGACATACACAAAAGATGTCTCAGAAAGGATTCACAATAAATTGTTAGAAACAGTTGCCTCTGGGGAGAATCAGTGGCGAACAAGGTCAGAACAACTTACTTTTTACTGTATGTATTTTTTGAACACTTGAATTCATCTTTGTGTGAATGCATTATTTAAAATAGAAGCACATTGTAGTATAAACTGCTAGAGTAGTAACCCTTAGAGTGTGGGTGGTTAGTGGAAGGGGGCATAGGAGGGCTTCTAGAGGCACTGTTAATGATTTGCTTTGAGGTGGGTGTTCACTATGTGAAAATTCATTGAGCTGTCCACTGATAACCCGTACACTTCTCTCCAAGCATGTTATATTTTCATAAAATAGTCAAACAAAATATGTTCTAAAAGTTAAGCAAAAAAAAAGTCCATTTGAGTAAATTTGGTAGACTGATTCATTCCTTTATGCATTTATTTATTTTTCTTAAAAAAAGCAAAAATTATCTTTCGTATTTACTTGGTGATACGAACTGAAAATAGAAAGGTGAATAGGGCAAGCTCCCTCTGAGAAAATCTAGCCTGTGATGGAAAACGAAGTTTTATTACAATGAAGCAAGGGCACGTGTAGGCATTTCCTATTGCTGTTGCAACTAATTACCACAAATTTTGAGGCTTAAAACATTATTATCTTACAGTTCTGGAGTTCAGAAATGCAGCAGAGTCTCACTGGACTAAAGTCAAATGGTCAGCAAGGCTGGGCTCCTTCTAGAGGCTGTCAGAGAAAATCTATTCCCTTGTCTATTCCAGCTTCCAGAGGCCACCACATTTTTTGGTTCATGGTCCCTTTGTCTATCATCAAAGTACATCACTCCAACCTCTGCTTCTGCTATCATATCACCTTTTTCTGACTGTGATACTTGCTTCTTTCATTTCCTTCTTTCAACCCAGTAGGTAATTACTTTGAACCTGCTAAGATAATCCAGGATTATCTATCTCAAGATCTTTTACTCCATCACATCCAGAAAGTCTTTTTTTGCCATCTTAGATAACAAATTCTAGGGTTTTGGGGACTAGGATGAGGACATCTTTAGGGTGCCATTATTCTGCCCACCATAGTGTATGCTATGAGTAGCACAAAGGCAACCAGAGTAGTTAGTGTGGGGTTTAGGTGGAGATGGGAGGCAGCAGGTAACATTTGATATGTCAGGTGACCTGAAGGAAGGGTAAGGAGTCAGGTGGAAACAGGTGACAGGAGGGTCCTGGGATGCCAGGGATGGGAAATTACACATACAAGCTGCCAGAGAGTGTTATCCATCAGCTTGCCCAGGGCCAACCTCCATGATGGACTTTCCTTGGGAAGAATCTTCTGACTAAATCTGAACGATGCATAGGAAACGCATGGGAAAGAAGCAAGGGTGAGCCTTTCAGGCAGAGGGATCAGCCTTTGCAAAGTTGAGTAAGAGGGAGGAAGGATGAGGGAGTACAGTGTGTCTGAGAAGATGACAGGCAACAATATGGCCCAGCTCGAGGAAAGTTAGGAGGAAAGTGTCAGGATGAAGACCAACAAACTAAAGAAAGAAACTGCAGCTGTGAGGCTTTGGGTAGCCTCTTGCAGGAGGGGCAATTTCAGGTCAGCAAAACCCAAAGAAGTCTCAGCCATTTCTGGGTAGTTTCTCATCAGCAGTGTCTTCTTCATGACAATAGATGGTAACACATCTACACTGAATTTTTTAGAAGCATGAGAGAAAAATAATTTAACTCAGCTAAGTGCCTTTCACATTCTAAAAATGACCTTCAGATTGATGTGCTTTGCAGGTTACTTAATATGTGAGAGGAGCTGCAAATTATGAATTATGTCTTTGTCATCATCTTAATTCCTGCACGATTAAGGCTATTCATTTCACTTCTTCTAGGTAGGCCCAGAGTGAGGGGTCCTATGACTCTAGACTTGAATATGGTTGCTGTTAGTTTTTCACTGCAGTTATTGTCCTAGCATTCAAGTCCTCTCATAGCCACGCCCTGTGCCCATTTTACCTTTGCAGCCTATTCTAATGCTGTTTCCAGATTAAGCTCTGTGTTCCAACCGGATTTCTTTATTGTCCATTTCCCCAAATAGATCATCTATTTTCTCCCACCTCCCTGCCTTTCCTTCTGTCATGATCCCACCTACCATCCCTGGAGTGGACAACTCATCCTTCAGGGTCCCGTTGTCTTCATCTCCCAGTGAAACTTTCCCTGACTGAGCCAAGACATGCAATCTGCTCTGTCTTAATTCTTTCGACATTATTGGAACAGTGAGGCATGATGGAGGGACATGAACTCTGAAGTTCATGAGTTCAGGCTGGCCATGTAATAGCTTAGGGAGAAACAATCCAATACCTTGGATTTT
>RJWJ010016734.1:0-33355 GCA_004363605.1 Indri indri | reverse complement strand
ACATATAGTTGGATATTTTTTTCAATTCATTCATAAGGTCTTTGTCTTTTAATTTCAGTAAATATTCCATTTATATTTAATATAGTCACTGATATGGTTAGGTTTAACACAGTATTTTATTATTTGTTTTCTGTTAGTTCCTACCTTTCTTGATATTTTTATTTCTCTTTTCTTTTCATGTTAATTATTTTTAGTATTCAATTTTATCTACTTTATTGGTATTTAACCTATACCTCTTTGCATGTTGTTATTGACATAGCTTTAGTATTTTTATTAAAAATAATATGTATGCTACCTTAAATTTATCCAGTCTACCTTAAATTAATGATATATCATTCCACATATTATAGAAGAATCTTAAAATAGTATAATTGCACTTATAACCTCCTTACAACTTCTATGGCATTGTCATACGGTTTACTTCTGTATGTGTTATAAACCCCAAAGTGCATTCTTTTTGCTTTAAAGAGTAAATTGTTTCTTAAAAGCTTTAGGGACAGAGGAGATAAAGGAATATTATTGCATTCATCATTTCCAGTTATCATTATTCTTTCTTATAGATCCAAATTCCCTTTTGATATTATTTCTCTTCAGCCTAACACACTCGTTTTAACATATCTTGTGTATTGTGCATAGTCTGGTGGTGATTATCTGGGATTGTTTTAATTATCAGAAATATTTTTGTTTTTCTTTTATTTTTTACAGAATTTTTTGCTGAATATAGAATTTTAGTTTGATACTTTTCCCCATCTAGTTATTTTAAAAAGTTATTCTAATTTCTTTCAGTTTCCATTGTTTCCAGTGAGAATTAAGCCATCATTCTTATTGCTTTCCCTTATATGCAATGGATATTTTTTTTCCCTTCTGGCTATTTTTACAATGCTTTCTTTATCTGTGGTTTTCAGTGGATTTAATAAACTGTGCTCCAAAGTGGCATACTTTAAATTTATATGAAATACCTGTTTTCTCCCTGGGCTTTACTGAGATTTTCGGATCTGTGAGATTCCCCCCAGACCTCATTTCAAATTTATACTTTGTCTATTATTTTTTCAAATTAACATACATTTGAACTTTGACCTTGGACCACCACCTCACCCCACCCCCAGCACAATCAGACTTCTTTCCTTCTTTCAAGTCCTGTCTGCTTTTGATTGGCCTTCCATGTCTTTATTATCCCCAGAATTTATAATTTTGTTTTCTGGAAGGCTAGTCCAATGCATGGTTTACTACCAGCACCAAAGCTAGAAATTTAAGGTCTATTTTTTATTTTCAAACTTTCAATACTTACTGCAGTACATTGTATATAGATAGTCCTCACTAAATATTTGATTAATGAGTTACAAGTAAATGTCTAAATATTTCTGTTTTGCAGGAATTCTTTATGATGTAAATCATTATTATCTCTTCCTTTTCCTCTAATTTCCAAAAGATTTCATAAAGCTGAATGTTAAAACTTGGACCTTTTTAAAAATTATGTTTTATTGACACATAATAGATGTACGTGTTTTGGAGGGAAAGCTGGAACAATTCTTAATTTCTCTAATGTTTGTTAATTAATTCAGTTGCTTTATGAATCTTCCCACAGTTTTACATGCGTTTATCCAAATGTCACAGAACTCTTATTTCTAACCTTATCTTACCTCTTTTCTCCATCTTTTTCTAACTTTTTTTTTTTTTTTTACTAATATCTGGTTATCTGGTAAAATTTATTTCAAAATTTTGCTCTTCCCTTTCTCTGCCTTCTCAAGCCCCAGTTGTAATTCAACCTCTGTTTTTCCATAGTTCCTTCAATCGGTCTTAATACCAGGAAAGGAATTTTAGCTTAAAGTTGGGGAAAGGAAATTCTATATTTACGTCATAAGTATTACAGAAAATACACTCCAGTTGGATGGTCTATGACTGGTTGAATATTTATTTGAATATAATCTTGTTTTTATTCTTTCATTAACAAGGCCTGATATTTTTTCCCACAATGAAGAAGTTTGACATAAGAAGAAAATAAGATTAAATAAATGAAAGTGATCATTATGGTTGCATTAAAAACCATTCTTGACATTTATTTTTATATATAAACTTTCTATAATCTTACAATAAAAAGTTTGTAACATAATGCTACTATTTGTAAAGTATTCCAACTTCGTCTTCCCTGTGATCTCTAACAATTTTTCTTTGTGGACTCCTGCTTTATAAATAGACTAAAGTGTTGTGATGGAATAGTTTATTGCATTTATATCTCTTCTTTGCTCATTTACCTTTTTCCCAGACTGGCTGGTCTACTTTGTTTCCTTGAACAAACTTTTCACATTGGAGAGGTAGCAGAGAATTGAGGTTTGTGATAGTAGATTTTGGAGATGGGCAGCCTGGATTTATGTCTCAGGTCTGCCACTTGATAGTTCTGTGTCCTTGGGTAAGTCACTTAACCTCCCTTTCCATATCTATAAAATAAGGCTGATATTAGTATCATTCCTTTTAGGATTGAGTTAATATTTCATTATTATATGATTTAACTGTTATTAACCTATAATTTATCATATACAGTAGATACTAGTTGAATTGCCTTTTAAACACCTCTTCTCCTTTCCTTTGGTAACAATCTCTTTAATTTCCTTTGAAGCCAACTCTTCATTACACATGCCTCTCCTAGCATTGTTAGCTGAGGTGCCTTTCTTTCCCTTGGCCAAGGTTTGAGTGGTTGACCCCCTTGGGCAAGTCAGAACTTCTACCCCAAGAATTTGAACCTGGGGCAATTACACAAGGGCAGATTTTGGAAGAACAGGGTGGAGGTACTGTACATCATGGATGGTGTTTATAAGAAAATGGTCTTTAATCCTTAGAGCCTCATAGTTGTCCTGTTACTGCACTGCGTTTGAAGGGACTGTTTGTTCAGTCTCTCCTTTGATTTTCCAGACTACTTTCCATATCCTTCCAATACATTTCTCTTTACTTTTAATTCAGCTAAAGTCGTCTTCTGCTCTTGCAGTCAAAGAACAACTGGGTCACACTGTTCATAATATTCCCTATCTTGCAGTTGCTAATTATCCCTCTTTTTATACTCTGCCCATCCTTCAAGCTCTAATCTATGCTCTTTTTCTTTCCAAGAAATTCCTATCTACCACAAGACTTGATGACCTCTTCCATTCTGAAGATAATTACCTCTTTTTGGTCTTTACCACTTTGTATATTTTTTTTATCATTTTTATTGCTGCATAATAAACAACTATGAATATTAGTGCCTTACAGGAATAATCATTGATTTAGCTCCCAATTCTGTAGATTAGAAAATTGGTCTAGGCTTACCTGTGAAGTTGGTGGCATCCTGGACTCAATCATGACTTTTCATCAGATGTCAGTTCAGCTGGAGGATGGTCCATTGTGTTGGTAGTAGTGGAAATCTATAATTGGGAATGCTTATTTCTTCCTTTTCACTTCATCATCTAAGAGGCTAGTATGACCCTGTTCACACAGTAGAGGATTCCAAAAGCATCAAGACAGGACAGCCTTACTGCTCAAGTACTTTCAGTGAGCTTATTACCTTTCCCACAGAAAAATCCTACAGATATTTATAAAGAGCTATTATTTCTATACTGAGCCTTCTCTTCCCTAAGCTACATACTTTTTATTCCATTAACTAGTCTATGTAGGAGATAGTTTCCTTGTCAGCCCTGTCACGGTCTCAGTATACATTCCAATTAACTTCTCTTTCCAATTCACTTATAAAATGACAGAAGAAAGAACATTATTCAAGATATGGACTTAAATTACAGTAGAACTAGTACTTAACATTTAGGAACTGTTTTAACTTTGTAGTTTCAAGAATTCCTTGTGTACACTATTAAGGAGGGTAAAGTGGAAGGAACTGTTGTAAAAATGAAATCAGGTAAATACTTTCTAGTAACCCGTTTTTAACAGACTCAAATTTCAACCTTCTTACCACCATAAATGGGAATCATGGGTACATGACATCCTGTGCCCTGGGACAAATGGTCTTAATAGGAAACAGAAGGCCTTCTATTAAAATAATTTAAGAATTATATAAATTAGAAAGAGATAATTTATTTTCCCCAAAGGATGTGCCACAACTTGTTTCAGAGTTCATTGAAAATTTAGTGTATTCAAAAAATCAATTTATGTGTAAATTTCAAGAATATGTCATGCATTTATTATGAAATAAAGTATTCCAGTAATCATTAATCTGATTTGATTTTGGAACCTCAGCATCATGAATTTATTAGTCAACTACTTTAGAAGCCAACTTCTGAATTCAACAAAAATATCAACAAATGTAATATATTGTTAAAGAGATGGATCAAGAAGAGAGTGGGGATAGGGATAGTGTGGCAGGGGAAACTGTAGTTTGAGCCTATGTTGGGTTTTCTGCTGGGATTTAGGTATATGCTTGAACATAGCTAAAGGAATGATGAAGTGGCAATGTGAACTTGGCTTCCTTTCTAAGGCAGGTAATAGAACAGGTGCATAAAACAGACTTTTCAAAGAATAAAACAAACTGTATTGATTAGGAAAATATAATTTAAAATTTTGTTACAGTATGCTTATTACTTGATTTGATGTGTTACCAAGCCTGGTTTATAATTAAATATAATATTTATAAAATGTATTATTTTCTTTTCCCAACCCAAGTTAAAATTTATTTTATTTTACTCTAGAATTGAAATTAACAGGTTTTACAATTAGTGTCTTCCATCATGGATAACAACCAAAGTTTGGCTTTGAGCAGTGGCCATTATGCAACTCCTGTGAGGATTCAGATATTCATATTTAGGCTTGACCATTAAAGAGAGACCTGAAAATGTATGTTGTTATGGAAAAAATCATTATTTTAAATATTGAATGAAAGAAGTATAATCTACATGACTTAGTTATCCATTAAAATGGAAGTAAAGGATATAGGGTACACCAGGTCCTCATCACTTCTTGTGTAAACCACAACAGGAGTTGCCTAGTGTTCTCTCTGCTCACAATCACATTTCCTTCAAATCTCTCCCACACAGTCAACAATGTGATTTATTAAAAATAGTTGACCCTATCACTCAGATAACGTTTTTGTGTGATGAACATAGTGCCTCCCTACAACACACATCAATTCAAGAAAAGAAAATCTATTTTTCAAAGTGTTTTATAAACTGTAATTCTGCATAAATTTTACTTGATCAAAATCAATCGATAAAAATTATTAGAACAATGGCCCATATAGTTTGTTCACATAACCGACAAAACTACTGTGACTTGGTCTTCTCCCTTCCAACTCTTGTTTTTATTTCTCCAGATTAATTACCTATCATGTTGCCATTAGATTCTGTGTCTTTGATCATTATGGTACTATATGTTAGGCTTGTTTTTTCTGCTCTTCTTTGTAAGGCTAATTCTTAGCCATACTTTAAGACTCAGATTAAGAGACATTTCTAGGGAACTTTTGCCTACTGTCTGGTATTATATTATTTCCTAAGCACATTTCTATGGCCAAACTTCCACAATATGTTTTCTATATTCTTAACAGGAAATTCCCTAAAATGTATTAGAATTCCAGTGCAAATAGGCATAAGCACATTTTCTAGTGAGAGATCCCATAGCTTCTTTGGTTACTTTAGATTCTAGAAAGAATGAAAAGCCCAAAGAAAGTTACATTTTGACATACTGACCTGTTTGTCTCTCTACCTTAAGGGTAAGAGGGAAATTCTATTTTTCTCTATATCTTTAATCTGTAATAAAGTAGCTGGCATGTATACAGTGGGACCATAATATTCAATACTTAAAGAATATAATTATTGTAAAATAAGATTCAATTATTTTGTGGCTGTCCACATATTCTCTGTAGCCCAGTATTATTAAGGAAAACTTTCTTTAGGATGAATAATACCCACTGTTACCAAGGCATCATTTCTGTTTGGACCATGTGGATGTCGCTATAAGACTAGAGATATATTGTTAAGAGTAAAGTCTCTCCTTTAAGTACAAGCGTCAACCACCTGCACATGACTTAGTGGGATGACCTCACAGACAGCTTCTATCCAGCATCCTATGAGACTTAAAGTCCCCAAATAATTTATAACTTCAATGAAACTCTTCTTACCTAACCATAAAAGTACAAGTAGGATTTATTTTGTAAAAGTGACCACATATTTTAAAGTATAAAAAAGTAAGTATGTAGGCACAGCAAAATATATCCAAAAAAAGAAAGAAAACAAGAAGAATGGCAAGAAATAAGACGAACACTGTAAGATATTTAGAGTTAAGAGTGTTACAGTGTCATAGATATGTCACTTCTAATACATATGTCCTTGGGATAAACCACCAAAACTTACTGGAAAGCCTTAAATACGGAGGGAAACAGAGGTTGTAATAAAAAAAACAACATAGGACTATGTTGAAAAATTCCTCCCTACCTGTTAATCCACAAATTTAACCTGATCCCTTCACAGGGTATTTTCAGAAACTGATGTTAAATGCAATTTGATTTAATCTAATTTATCATGGGAAAAGATCAAGACCATTGCTAGGAAGGTCCACTTTACTTTTGTGTTCCTGAGAAAATTATGATGGTAACCTTTTCTCTTTTGGTAATCAAAATGGTTACCAAAATGGTCTCTTTTGGTGACCAAAATGGTTACCAAGAGATGGTAACCACTCTCTTTTAAGAGTAAGTGCTATTACTTTTTGAACATTTAATATATGCCTGGCATTGTGCTGCATTCTTTAAGTGTATTATCACATTTTATTTTTACACAAACATCTAAGTACGATTATTGTTATCATAAAAGATTGATAATTGAGCATTGTTAAAGTCAGACATCAAGGAATGAACTGTACAATATGTGAAAATATGTGATGCTATGACTACAAGGCCCATTCTGATTAATGTTGTATGTTACAGTCAGGTTCCCTACACTGCCACCCCACACAACTTTTCTGCCTCTGTAGAATGTAAAATTAGAGCAGGACTGTATGAGAAGCTCCCATATCCCCATACCTGCATAGCTCCTTTAGGCATTGACATTCTGCAACTCAGACAATGTAGCATATAAAGCTTCTCTATAAGTGGCTCTCTCCTGCAACTCTGCTTTCTGATACCTCAAACCTTAATGATATTTCTGTTTGCCTTCTATCCTATTGGAAAGTGCTCAGATGAGACTGAAAATGATATTTCTATTTGCTTTATATTATCTTGGAACGTGTTAGATGGAAATACCATCTAACAGTAAGGGGGTATTATTTGGAGACCACCAGCTTCTAATACCTGGTCATTTTCCTCTTATTCTTTATTTCTGTCTACTCAAGATTATCACCTTTGGGTCAGAGATTAGTCCTTACATCATTCTATATTTTGCTTCCCAGTTAGTAGTTTGTTGTTTCAACTCTATGTTTAAATTCTATGTTTTCCAGGCGTTTACTCTTTATACTTAAAGCCAAATTTTGAAATTAAAATAAGTAACAAAATTAGGATGGAAGGAAGAAAGAATAACATTTTTCATGACCAATAACCTTACTGTTAAAATTAAAACAAAAACAAATAGAAGGCGTGGTTATAAATTTATCAGTGTCACTTACAGTTTAAAAGTCAGAATCTGACTTCTGGTTCTTTGTGTTTTATCCCCACCCTGAAGGAAGTGCACATAGTAAGCCTTCATAGATGCTTGAATGGGAGAGGAGGTGGAAGGAAGAACATAAGCCTACAAAAAATTAAAACCAAGAAAGCATAATTTAATTTCAAAGAATTACACCCCTATACATGAAGCTTCCCATGTAATCTTCCCAGCAAAACTATAGAGTTATACTATTATCTCATATCCTAGAGGAAACTAAAGCTCAGAATAGTGAAGTATCTTACTCAAAGTCACACAACTCTTTGATAATAAAGACTGAGGCCCCTTTCTGAATTTATTGATCAAACTCCAACATTTAAATTATTGTAGTTCACTCTAACTGGGCACTTATTATGTTCTAGGCATTGTTCCAAGTACTTAATGAGTATCAGCTACTTCATTGCTCACAACAAATACAGGTAGGCATTGTTTAATTTCTGTATTATAGTTTAGAAAAGTGAATCAGAGAGAGATTTGGAAATTCACCTAAGGTCACATAGCTGGCTTTTGTTAAAGATAGGTATTCAAGCCTATGGTGGCTACAGTGTTTATTCATTCTCTTTGCTATGCTGCTGCCTCCTTTGCATGTCTAATACTCTATGTCTAGAATTTAAGGGATATTGTCTGCCAAGCCTTTCCTGATTTATTCAGTTAGTCTTGCTGGTGAGTTTTACTGTTATTGGGTAAGCTCCCATGTCAGACAAATAGCATCTTAGGTCCTGAAGAGACTGGGAATTTTAATATCATCAAGGTGCTAAATTCTACTTCCAGAGGTAACCAAATATTCCAAATGACACTGCACAGGCTCAGAGCATTAAAGTATCCATGTGTGAAATATAGCCCACCATCCATTTAAAGCCAATGAAGATTGTTCATTTGAATATTTGCTGTACTGGACAAAGACGGCTTTATGGCATGGTTGCAGTGCATGCCCACCTGCAAGTTGGAAATAATGACTTACTACTTCTCCCATTAAAAAAAAGATACATACACAAAAACAAATACACATAAACACCAAAAAGCACTCCTCTTTTCTCTTCACTCCTCCATCACTGTTCTCTCCTTCCCTTGATGTGTTGCAAGAGTCATCAGGATTCACTGCCCTGCCATTTTTACCGCCTTCTATTTGACCCCGAGCATTCTCCAATCACAGCCAATCTCTGGATTTACTCTTATTGTAGTTATTAATGATCCCAACTTTACTAAATCTAATGATCAATTCTTACTCCATCTAAATTGATCTATGGATAGTTTGGCTATACATCCTGTTTTTATCTGGAATAATCCTGCTGTGCCTATTGTCCTGTTTTAATTGTTTACATAACATCCACATTCACTGTCCAATGCATCCAAATGTGGATACTAAGCTATAAGGTCACTGTAACTATCAGCAATACATAACCCAATCACTCCATGAAATACTTTTTACACTTGGCTTCCAAGTCATCACATGCCTTGTTTCTTCTTGCCTCCTGACTTCTTCTTACGCTTTGTGGATTGCTCTTCACACATATGCTTTCCATGTATTCAAGTCTCTTAGGACTCGGTCAATGGAACTCTTCTCTTTTTTTATAACCCTTCGCCCTGGATAATCTCATTTAGTTTTGTGACTTTATATATGATGATAATTTCCAAATTTCTACCTTTAATCCAAGCCCCTTTTCTGTAACTTCATTCTTTCATAGAACATACCTAATGTTCTACTTTGTGTATCCAGCTAAATGTTGTGTATCCAGCTAAATGTCTTATTAGTCACCTCAAATGTAATATGTTAAAAAGCAAATGCTGTTGCCTCCCCACATCTAGACCTTGCAGACCTGTCCTCTGCAAAGTTAGTTAATGACAACTTCATTTTTTCCAGTTCTCAGGCCATAAATCTTTCAATCAGTTTTCAATCCTGTTTCTTTCCATGATATGCAATATAAAATCTTCTGTGAAGCAAAAACCAGAAAAAGTGTTCCTTTTTTTCCTATGAAATGCCTACTGAGCATTTCCAATGAAATGCCCATTGTCTCCTGAGTTAAATTAACACGTGTATGACGATCTCAGGGGGCTGATATTCAGCCAGAATACATCATCATGAGTGTTCCTGTATTTGAAATATTAAAATACAGTCATGTGCTGAATAATGACCTTTCAGTCAAAGTCAGCCCACATACGTAATGGTAGTCCCAAAAGATTATAATGGAGCTGAAAAATTTCTATCACCTAGTGAGGTCATAGCCATTCTAATATCATAGCATAATTGCTTTTAAAAAAATAAATTCAGTGTAGCTTAAGCATATAGTGTTTACAAAAAGTCTACAGCAGTGTACAATAATGTCCCAAGAGTTCATAATTACCCGCTACATACTCACTGACTTACCCAGAGCAACTTCCAGTCCTGGTAAGTGCCTTATATGGGTGTGCCATAAAAAAATCTTTTTTATAGTATTTTAACTGTACTGTTTTTGTTTAGATATGTTTATAGACACAAATACTATTGTGTTACAATTGCCTACAGTATTCAGTAACATGCTGTACAGGTGTATAATTCAGGAGCAATAGGCTATACTATATAGCCTCAGTGTGTATTGGGCTATACCATCTCGGTTTCTGTAAGTTTACTCTGATGTTTGCACAATGATGAAATTGCCTAATAATGCATTTCTCAGAATGTGTCCTGTCATTAAGCAAGTCCACAGCCACATTATTTGGTAAATAGCCAAACCCATGAACTTAACCCCTTCTCTTCCATCTACACTGGCCAGTGGCCACCCTTGCTTATCCCCAGTAGTTCCCAGACCTCTGCTTGGAGCAGTACCCAAAAGCCCCCAAGATGTCATTCCAGTACAATGGACTGATGTCCATTTTGAGTGGTTAGTATTCAAGTCACTTTAACGGTGAAATAGTTTAACTCTCACTTCTGCTTATTCTTCAGTGGAATCAGAAGAATGAAATGCTTTGAGCACTTGTGAATAAATCACTAATGCTACATGCTATCAGATAAACATTTTAAGCTCCTTTAAACTCTCTTTTAATAAGGTACAGCTGCCACTTCATTTTCTGAATGATTCCTTTCCCTTGGCCATGCTTCGCTATGTCTCCCACATTCTTCCTTACTGCTCTGATGCGATTGCCTCCATCTACCATTCTTGAGTATAAAACATCAGCACATAACTTTGACTCTAATTCAGTAATTCAGTGTCTCCTTTTTTTTTTTTTTGACAGTTTCCTGGGAACAAAGACGTTTAAGGAAAAAAAAATGAATATGTTTCTGTATTGAACAAAGTTCTATTCCTGGTGTCTGGGAAAGGGGTAGAGAGGGCCAAGAATGACTTCAATTTAGGTCTCCAGAGAAATGAGAGAAGGTGGGGTGGTATACGGTAGTCCTGAGCCAAGGGATATCTTCACACTCCTTACAAAGCTTCAAATAAGAACTTTTGGGACAAGTCTCTGTTGACTCATTAATTTGCTATAAATCTGTTAAAATTTGTGACCACTGGTTATCAATTCATTTAGCCCCTGCTGGTCTAGCTAAAACTTGTATACTCTTGGGAAGATCAAACATATGTGGACCAATAATTAGTCAACTTACTTAAACTGTTTAATAATATTTTTAAAAATATCTGTCCATTTTTGTTGGTATTTATTTATTTTTTTTGATAATGTTCAAAGACCTGGTGGGAGAAAGCTTAGAAATTAGAACCTGGGACATGGATTAGATACTTTTTAGTTATTCTGAGTGGTTCCACTCTGCCAGAGTTTGCAAACTCTTCTAAACAAAATCAATGACCTATGGTAACCAGACCCACCTGCCATAGAAGGCAATAGATGAATGTCTGCTATTATTTATTGGTGCTTGCTTCCTGGAAGTCTTAGATCCTACCTGAAGCAGTTTCTCTGGATAGCTCTTCCAACCATACAGTGTCCTCTCCTTGAGATAAATTTTCTCTACTCCTTTTATATTTCCAAAAATGTGATAATAATCAAGAATTACAAGAGCACTTTCAGACAAGTGTCCAGGGCTATTTTCTGAATTAGTTTCTAACACTGGAAATTCAAACCCAACATAATTTCGCATTGCCTGAATTCAGTGAGTATTAAGGAGTCAGTCATTTTTACCCCAATAAGTATATGTTGGAGAAAATAAAGACAAAATTTTAAAGAGATATTTACTACATTTATTATGTACAAAAAATCTCACTAAAATTAGGAAAAGATACTTGATATTCTGGAACAATATAAATAGAAACGTGTGTCATTAATTCAATGTATAGTCATCAATGTATTCAGTTTGGCGCTAGATTTGGGATGCAATGATGAATAAAACAGTTCCTACCCTCAAGGAGTTTGGAGGACAAGTGAAATTTTATTAATATTTTATTATTGAACTCACAATGGATGCTACAGCCTATCAGCTTTCTTGCTACACATTAGCTCTCCCTTATACCAAAATGTGTCTCAATTGTTTTGGAGTTTCATCAATAATATGCATTAAACATGAGTTCCAGATACTTCCAAACCTTCTCATCATTGAACTATGGCACTTATTCAAACAGGATTTATAATAACTTCACCAAATGAATTTACACTTAGAATGTCAGAAAATAATTGTAGTTAACAGGAAGGCATGCCCACGATGGATACATAAAATGCTTATAATGTGGAATGTACAGATTCCTTCTGTCTTTTTCCTCATCTTTCTCCTTTTTGCTTTGTTCTTCCTTCCTTATGTGCCTGTTGCAATGTCATGGTGGAGAGTGATCTCTCATTTTGCACAGAGGTTGGCTATAATGGAATCTCCAAAACATACGTGTCTACTTCTGGCAGAAGGACTAGTGGTCTCCATAGATGAGACTCAAACAGCTAATACGACCCGCTTTTCAATTTCCTCAGGCTGTATTTTATTTTCCTCTTTGGAATAATGCCTATTTTACTAACTGAGTCAAAGCAAAAAAGCATTTGTATACCCTTAACTGCCCCCATGAGTCAATTTTGTTCTTTGTCTAATTACTCAACAAACCACTTTGATTTTACCCTTTAATGGGAGATGAATGGGTAGGCAGAATGGCGATTACTGCTGAGAGAAAATAAGCTAAAAATAAGACTGGGTGGCAGGAAGGAGCACTGAGATCATTGTGCCTTCTTAGATAACCATTTTGAACCAGTCTCACCAAAATCCTTTAGACATTACCATAGGGAATAATTCAGCATTGACAATGGATCAGGTGACTTACTGTAACAGATTCTTTCCCTCCTTACTCACTTAAAAAATCCCATTATGATGGAAATGGACTGGCTGAATGAGCTCCAATTGCATCTAGTGTTCAAAAATCATTTTATAACTCCTTTGAATCTGGCCATTTAAAAGCAAAACCTCCAGATAAATTTCTCAACCCATCTCCATTAAAGAACTAGTGATTATTAATATTAAAGGGATAATTATTCCTAATAAATCCCTATCATACAGAATCATGAAATTATACCTTGCTTGGGTATTTAAAATATATTGTGCATGTTTTCATAATTATCAATATACCCCTACCTTTTTCTTCATTTTGAGGAAAATCTCTCTAGATAGCACTTACTCATTTCTTATAATCACGTATTAAAAGAATGCGTTTAGGAAACATTAAAACAAATCTAATAGGGTGAAAATGTATTTTCTTTTCAATATATATGATAACTTTAATAACATCAGTGAAAGAATAAATGAAGTAGAAAGTTATCCTTAATGAAATTCTAAAACCTTGTGTTTCTTGTAACTTTGGAAGAATGAATAAGAGCAGAGTTTATGTAGCAAAGATCCTGGGCAATACTTTTGCTGAGACTTTGGTAACTACTCTCTGTTCCTGGTAAGTATTTTCTCTTCTTCCTCCCACTTCATCTCCTCTTTTTCCTCCTCTTCCTCCTCTTCATGTATTTATTTTGTTTTGACACTAACCCATGCTTAATCCCTTTTGTATATACAATATCACTTTTTTCACAAATCAGAAGACTTTCTAAAATTTGTATACACACACATACATACACACATACAGAAACACACACACACACACGCACACAAGTCCACTGGACCAGGGCATTGGGACCCTTATTTTGATCATTTTGCTGTGGGTCATCATATCAAATTCCAAGAACCTGGGGATTTGTAAGCAAAGTAATAAATTTTCTAGGTCCTCGAAGCACTAGACTCAGCTTGAATTTTTCTTCACTTCAATTTCATCTCTCAACAGTTAGCAGTAACCTAAAACAGTCCTAGTACCAAGTACAGTGATGCAGAGTCCTCTATTTTGGGGAGGCAGTAAGGGTTAGTATTCTGCTCCACAGTTAGGACAGGGCACATTGGCACCAGGCACCATCTATTGGGTAAGAAAAATATCAGCATCAAGGGAAAATGTAGCAAAGTCTAACAAGAACTTCTATGGAAAATGATGTTTGCATTTCTCTAACCCTTATCTCACTTGGATGATCTTTTACACTGTGGAATGTTGCGGCCAATGAGCTTTTTTAAACGAAAAAATGCTAAATTAGAAAAGCATTCTACCCTCTATTAAAAAATCATCAAAGCCCAGGTTCCTGCCTGGGTAATTAAACCTAATACAGAATATTTATTATGGCAGCCGTACCTTCATTACCTGCCTATCAGTCTGTGAATGTCTGTTGATACCCGGGGGTTGGTTCATTATAGTGATCTTATATTAAAATAACATCTTCTATCTAAGGAATCACTAAGCCTAGAAAAATTCTAGCCCCATCACTATTCATGAATCTCTAGAGCTGTATGTGAGATGAACCCTGAGATGAATTACCCTGAGTTTCAACTTAGTAAGGATTTATTTTAATAATCACTTGCTGCACAAATAAAGGGAACAATGAGACAATTATTATTGAGATAAGTCACATGTGACATTTCAAGGTATCATTATCCCCTTTATTTGAAAATTTTATTCTCTGAATGGAATAACATGAGGTAGAAAAAATAAGGATAGCATAAAGACATAATTAATTGGCACACTCATGTATTCAATTTGGAGTGGTTTATTTTGTTTTGTGGACAGTTGCTTTGTAAATTATTCATCTGTTGTCTAATGTGCATGTGTCTAGTTCCACAACCATGTTTTGAGCTCTTTGAAGTAAATCCCTGGGCTCTCAGTGTTTCGGAATCTCCAAGGTTGTCCAGGAACTTAACACAAGTGTAAAACTAGCTTCTCCACTAACCCAAAGCCAGATGCAAAGCTGTAATTAATGTGAAAAAGTGGGTTGACATAAAGTACATAGAAATAATAGATAAAGATGCTCATGGAGAGTTTGAAGTAAAAGAAAGGGAATAAAAGCTACTGAAACTGAGGTGATCTGGCAGTTTATTGGTATATCTTCTAACAGCTCGTTATATCTTTACGTATAAGTTTAGAGTAGTATTCTGCTATTTCTTAGGCCTGAGCAAATAATGAATTTTAAAGAATTCTAAAAATCAATGTTTTTTTTACATTGTTTTACCAGATTCCAGTTATGCTAAGATTCATGGCAATACTATTAACCATAATAAATTAAGTAGAATTGATTAATTGACAAATATTGCTTGGTACCAAAGGTATATTTACCTTATTACATCCAAGTACTTGTACTGACCATTCTAAAAAACAAACAAAAAACAATATTTCAGTGTTTCTTGCTCTGTGTGAGATATATCTAGTTATAAAAAGCAAAGCCATTATGGGGAACATTGGCAGTTGCATTAAAAAAAAAATCTGGAAATTAATGATAAAATGATTTTTTTTTTACTTTGGGAAGATACCCAGTAGTGGAATTGCTAGATCGAGTGGTAGGTCTATTTTTAGCTCTTTGAGGAATCTCTACACTGTTTTCCATAGAGGTTTTATTAATTTTCACTCCCACCAACAATGTACAACCATACCTTTTTCTTTGCATCCACACCAGCATTTGTTGTTTTTTGACGTTTTAATAATAGCCATTCTGACAGGGGTAAGATGGTATCTCATTGTGGTTTTAATTTGCATTTCTCTGATGATTAGTGATACAGAACATTTTTTTGTATGTCTGTTGGCCATTTGTCTGTCTTCTTTTGAAAAAATTCTGTTCATGTCTTTTGGCCACTTTTTGATGGGATTGTTTTTTTTCCCTTGCTATTTTGTTTGAGTTCTTTGTAGAAACTGTAAATTAGTCCTTTGTTGGACGTATACTTTGAAAATATTTTCTCCTGTTCTGTAAGTTGCCTGTTTACTGTGCACTCAAATGTTTATCACCACACAATTTACAACTGCAAAGATATGGAAACAACCTCAGTGCCCATCAATACATGAGTAGATAAAGAAAATGTGGTGTATATATACCATGGAGTACTACTCAGTCATAAAAAAGAATGAAATGTCATTCACAGCAACTTGAATGGAACTGGATACCATTATCCTAAGTGAAGTATCTCAGGAATGAAAAACAAACACCGTATGTTCTCACTAATAAGTGGGAGCTAAACAAAGGGTGCACATGGACACAAAAAGACATAAAGGACATTGGAAACTAAGAAAGGGGAGGGAGAAAGAGGGGTGAGGGATAAAAACATACCTGTTGGGTACTATGACCACTGTCCTGGTGGCAGGCACACTGAAAGTCCTGACTTCAGCATTATAGAGTATATCCATGTAACAAAACTTTTGTACTCCCTTAATATTTTGAAATAAAAAAATGTACAATCTTATAACCTTAACATTCTATGTATGTATATTTAACATAGAACTGATAAAATATGAGAACAGAATAGATGCCACTTTTTGGTAAATGCCAGCCTTTTTCATTTGGGAAATTTTAAAAAATCTTAATGCTCAATTTAAAAAGAAGATTTGGTTCATAATTCAGTACACAAATGAATAGAATTTACAGAATATGGTAGAAATGCCTAAAGCTTTTCCTGAATGTTCCAACAATTGAAATAATTCAATACATTTTATAAATTCTTCTAAAAAAGTTTGGGACTTCATTTCTCATATTTAAAAGTGGCTTATGACACTTGACAGACATAAGGGAAATGATTAAGTGTCTAATCTTGGACCTAGTGACCTGGGAGTGTTTTTATGTTTGCTAGACACGAAGATGAGAAAAAAGTTTAGATAGATAGATACATACATACATAAACACTTTCATATCCTCTGAGATTTTGTATTATCTAGTATCTTCTAATGATGAAGCTAAATATCCCTGATAACATAAAAGTTGTTGGGGAATGAGAATATTCTGCATTGTGGTTCTTTCTAATTGCCTGAATTGCCCCTGAAGTAGGTCATTAGTACGGGGAAATTGGAGAACATGAAATGCACAATTAATTGCTAATAAGGTGTGTAGATACAGTGCTAGGACACGCAGGGAGGATGGGCATCTTTGCAATTGGTCTCACCTTTTGTCCCCTGGGCTTCATAACTATAAAGCACTGAAACTCATCAACTGAATTTCAGTCCTAGGGCCTTACCAAAAGCTAGAAAAAGTGGTAAATTCAGAGAGTAAGGAAGCTTTTTTTAAACAAAGAGAAAGAAAGAAAAAATTACACATCTGTGTCCATCACCACCTCTCAAATAGCTATGGAGGTTGATGCTTGTCTCTGTTGAAATAACAAATAATTTCCATAGAGGTATATCTGTTTGCAATTGCTATCTCTAAGCCTTCCTCTGTGCTCATTTAGTTAATCCAGCAGTATCTAATGAGTGCCAACTCTGGGGCAAAGTTAGTGTTAGGTGTTAGGATAATATGTAAAATATTTTAGTTTATTCTTGAAAGTATGTGATGTTACAGAAAAGATACATACAAAGCACTTGGCAGAGTACTTACATATTTGAAGATTATCAAGTATTATTATTATTATATTTTAATGAATGCCAACTGTGTTAGGCCCTATACTAAATACTGGAGTGACAGAGATAGATAACCCTGCCTTTTGTCTTTTAGAACTTAGTTTTGTAAGAAGTGGGGAGATAGAAAAAAAAGAAAGAATCCCATGTGACATGTATGGTGGAAATATGGCAGGAAAAAAAGTAAATAGATCTTCAGTGGATATTAAGATGACATATGAATGGCTTGACGAAGAAAGATATTTGATCTATGCCTTGAAAGATCATAGAAATCTACCAGCTATGGAAGAGAAGTGTGTGGGAAAGAAAACAAGCACAACTTAATTGGTAAACACCAAGACATTTGTAGTGCCTGAGCACCTATTTCTGATTCAGGCAACTGGGGATCTGTTTATACCAAAATGAGAGCATGGTATTCTTGAAGGACACAAGTAAATGGTAAACGTGGGTAGGCAAATGCACGCAATCCACAATCAGCAATGTACCTCTAGTGACTGAGGCCCTTTGACCTACATGACTCACTCCTATTTTGTAGATCTTTATCCTGGTTTAGAACCCTCTAGGTCTTCAAGGTCCTCACTGCTGATACCATTATAAACATCTTGAAGTCACATAGATTGTAGGTAAATTGTGCTCCCTGACTCTGTTATTCCTTTACAAAATTATCCTGTCTTTCCTAGATATTTTGCCTTTCTGTATAAATTTTAGAAATGGCTTTTCGACATATACCAAAATCATGCTGGGATTTTAATCACGATCGCATTATGGATCAGATTCAAGAGAATTAATATCTTAACACTATTGTGTTTTCCAAACCATAAGCATAGAATATCGATTCATTTATCTAGGTCATATTTGGTTTTTTAAATCAGTGTTTTGTTGTTTTCAGCGTATAAATTTTACCCATATTTTCTTAGATATAGATGCATTTCATTTTATTTAGGTATTTCATGTTTTTGATGATATTGTAAATGTTACTTTTAAGTTTCCAATTGTTATTGCTAGTATACAGAAATACAATAGATTTGTTTCTATTGATCTTATACCCTTCAATTTTGCTAAACTGACTTATTGGGTATAAAAATATATGTACACATTTGGGATTTGTGGGCGGTCCCAGCTAATCAGCTTCCAAAGGGGCAACTTTTCCACTTCAGTCTGATTCACATCAAAGACAAGTCTTAGGCATCATCCGATGTTCAAGTAGTTTATTCTGACAGTGTTTCTACAAGATAGAGAGCAGAAGGAGGCTGGTGGCATGAATCAGATATAGTCAGGAGTGAGACGACTGCCAACCAAAGGGTCTTGGTCTGGACACCATTCTCAGAGATTGGGGGCATTCTTCTCCCTTTCTTATACCTGTATTCAGTCCAGGTCATTACCAGGTGTTTCATTCATAAGGGGAATTTAAGCTATTCTTGTAAGGGTAAACTTTGTTTTAAGGTTCATGAAAGTTTCATCTGTGCTGAAGTGGCCTTGTCTCTAGGGTAACTGGGTTTTCAGGTCTCATCGTTATAAAGACCTGGTAATCCTCAGGCCAGGGCTGGAAATCACCAGGTCTGGTTCCATCATACTGCTGAGTCGCATATGGTATAGTTTCTGCAAGACATTTAAGTGGGCCTTGTGGCTATCATTAATCTTATAGCCAAAATGTATCTTTTGTAGTATACTATGAAAATTTTTATAGATTCTTTGGGATTTTCCAGACCATCATGTTATCCTCAAGACCGTTGTATTTCTTCCTTACCAATCCATTGGAATTTTATTTATTTTTCCTGCGTTATAGAGACGATGGGATTCTTTGAATGATATTGAATAGGAGAATGTGAACATCCTTTCCTTGCTCTTATGTTTCCCATACTTTGTAATATTATTGTACAATATATTATAGATATATAATAAATTTCACAACACATTGTTAATACTTTTTCTTAAACTGTCCATTGTCTTTTAAGAGATTGATAATACGAGAAAAATATTCTATATTTATCCATGTATATAGTGTTTCCAGTGTTGTTTATCTGTGCAGATACAAATTTTACCTGTTATTTTCTTGTGAGCAAGAACTCCATTTAACATTTCTTGTAGTGCAGACATGCTGGTTATAAATTCCCCCAGCTTTCTGTTTTTCTCTTCAAAAACTTTTATTTTTCCTTTATTTTTGAAGTATATTTCCACCAGGTATAGAATGTTAGGTTAACAGTTTTTATTTTGTTTTGTTTTTCCATCAATATATTAAACATATCTCTCTTGACTTACATCCCTTTTGGAAAGAATTCTGCTGTTATTCTAACTTTTAGTCCTCCATACATAATGATTCCTTCTTATCGTGCTGTCTGTAGAGTTTCTCTTTTGTATTGATTTTTAACAAATCAATTATAGTTTTTTTGGCATGGTTTTCTTTATTTTTATTTTGCTTATGATTAATTTTACTTTTTAGATTGGAAGTTTATCATAGTGATTAGCAAACCTTTTTTTTTTTTGTAATGGACCAAATAGTAACTATTTTAGGTTTTATAGACACATGACATCTCTGTCATATTTTTTTTAACCTTTTAAAAATGTAAAATCAATTTATAGCTAAGGAGCCACACGAAACAGGTTGCAGGCTGAATTTGACCTGTAGTTAGCAGTGTGAAAACCTCTGGTTTATGATGCTCTTTATAAACTTCCCTTTATTTCTACAAATACTTTTATTGGCTTCCCCAATATTCTGGAGTTCCAATTTCATATATTTTATATCATGCTATCCTCTCAACACATACTAATGCTTTGTTCATTTCCTTTTATATTTTTGTCTGTGCTTAATTTTTATACTTTGTATTTCTATGTCTTAAAATTTTTTTTATCTTTCCTCTACAATGTTCATCATTTTTTACTCCAATTAATATATTTTTAATGTAGGTTATTTACTTTTTAATCACAAAGAATTTTATTTTGGGTTTCTTTTAAACTTTTCCTTTCTCACTTTATCATGTTCATAGCTCCTCCTGCTGTATGAATATACGGAACTTTTTAAAATTTCAGAATATTGCAGGAATACAAATGTTTTGGTTACATGAATTACTTTTGTACAGTTTGAGTCAAAGTTATGTGTGTCTATCACCCAGATAGTGGGAATTGTACCTGTTAGTTGTAAATTTATTCGTCCCCTCTTCCCCCTCCCACCTGTTTGATTTCTACTGAATATTGCTACCATAGGTATGCATGAGTGTTGATCATTTAGTTTCAATTTAATAGTAATACATGTGATATTTGTTTTTCCATCCTTGTGATACGTCACTTAGGAGGATGGTCTTCAGTTCCATTCAAGTTGTTACAAAAGGTATTAGTTCACCATTTTTTTAATGGCTGAGTAATAATCCATGGTATACATATACCATATTTTTTTAATCTATTCATATATTGATGGGCATTTGGGTTAATTCCACATCTTTGCAATTATGAATTGTACTGCTATAAACATTTCAGTGTACGTGTCTTTTTATTAAAATGTCTTTATTTCCTTTGGGTAAATACCCAGTAGTGGGATTGCTGGATCAAATAGTAGGTCTACTTTTAGTTCTTTGAAGAATCTCCATACTATTTCCCATAGAGGTTGAACTAGTTTGCAGTAGCACCAACACTGTGTAAGTGTTCCTTTCTCTCTGCATCCATGCCAGCATCTGTTGTTTGGGGACTTTTTCATAAAAGCCATTCTCACTGGAGTTAAGTGATATCTCATTTTGGTTTTGATTTGCATTTTCCTGATGATTAGAGACATTGAGCATTTTTTCATGTTTCTTGGCCATTAATCTGTCTTCTTTTGAAAAGCTTCTGTTCATGTCTTTTGCCCACTTTTTAATGGGATTGTTTGATGTTTTCTTGCTGATTACTTGAATTCTTTGTAGATTCTGGTTATTAGCCCTTTATTGGATGTATAACATGCAAATATTTTCTCCCATTCTGTAGGTTATCTATTTGCTCTATTGATTTTTTCCTTGGCTGTGCAGAAGCGTTTTAATTTAATCAGGTCCCATTTATTTATTTTCGTTGTTGCTGTGATTGCCTTTGGGGCCTTCTTCATATATTATTTGCCTAGACCAATATCTGTAAGAGTTTTTCCAATCTCTTTGCCTAGAATTCTCATAATAGCTTTTTTTCCCCTCAATCTTGTCAATTCTATCAATTTTTTCATTTTCTGTACCAATTTCTATTGAACTATTTTTCTTGTAGTTATAGTGTTATATTTTCTTGATTCTTTTCATGACTAGTGATTTTTGATTGTATGCTGGGCATTTTTAAATTTATACTGTGAGTGCTGGGTTCTGTTATATTCCATCAAATAAAGTTAACTTTTATTGTGGTGCATAGTTAAGCTACTTGGAATTAGTTTAGTCCTTCCAAGATTGCCTGTTAATTTTAAGATTGGTTAATACTGCTTTTACCTAACTTTTCCCCACAATTATGTCAATACCTATCTGGTGATTTTACCTAATGTTCTTGTAGCATGAGATTCTATCACTCTGGTTGGTAAACACATAAATTATTCCCAGCCCTTCTTGAGTGCTAAGAGTAGGTCAGCCTATACTTTTCCAGTGGTTATTTCCTCTCACAACATGTGAAATTGAATACTCATCCAAGGATTTAAGTGGGGATCTTCACATCCCCTAAACATTCTTTTTAGGAAGTTCCCCCCTGTACAGTAGTCTGCCCCACATACTGTACCTACTTTGGACTCTCTAAACTGCAGTAGGTGTCTTTAAACTGAGAACGTTTGCTTGGCTCTGAGGCTCTGTTTGGAGTCCCCTTTCCTGCACTGCAGACTGGAAACTGCCTCCAGAAGGTAACACGTGCAATCCTAAAGCTAATTTCATGTTTTATTGTCACCTATGAATCACAATGTTGTACTGTCTGTTGTCCAGTTTCTGAAGACCTTTGTTTCATTTACTCTGTTTAATTTTCCTAGTTATTTAAGATGGAAGGCCAGAAGTGGAAATCCCTTTATCACAAACATGCATTAGATGAACTCCCAGTTTATCATGTTGTGCAAATAGTTCTGCACCCACTCATACTAGATGTCCTTCTGCCAGCTCTGTTTATTATTGTATGGTGGGATTTCTCCATCATGCTCACCCGGGCCTCCTGCTTGTGCTGCTTCAGGCACCGTTACCACCACTAAACTCATTCACATAAGTGCCCAGGAGCAGCAGATTATTACTTCTGATACCTACTAAGTTTGGTAGGCCCCACTACTCTCCTAATAAATAAAATAAACATAAATTCACTATAAAAATTACAGGACACCATATAATAGAAAACTGTTAAATTGCCAGTGCCTTGTATTACTATAATCTACATGACAAAGCAAGGCAGTGAGAATATTTAATGGAATTATTATGAGAAAGGGCAAAATTCTCCCACAATTTTATATATAGCCATGTCAGTATAACTCTCTTTCCATTAGCAATCAGTATATTTTTTTCCTGTCTGTAAAAATAATGAAAGTCAAGATAAAGTTCATTGAGAAAGTTCTGTTCCTCAATGGAAACTCTGCTTTGATTGTTAAGGTTTTACACTCTGTCACAGCTTATGAAATGACTCTTTTCTGATTATAAGCCTATGGGTAAGCTAGGCTAATTATATTGCTGATTTTAACAGCAATGACATATTCTTACAATCTATTAGGGAGTTTACTCAGTTGCTAAATAAATAATTTATTAAAAGTTTTTCTTTAGTTTTGCCAAAGCACCAGACCTATACAGTAAGGCACTTTAGATTAAGAATGTTCAATAAAAGATAACAGGCTTGAGTTAGTGCTATAAAGCAAAGCTAAGTTGGAGGGGGAGGAGGGGATGGGTATATACAAACATGATGAGTGCAATATGCACCATCTGGGGGATGGACACACTTGAAGCTCTGACTGGAGGTGGGGGCAAGGGCAATGTAACCTAAATATTTGTACCCCCATAATATGCAGAAATTTAAAAAAAAATTAGGAAAACCTAGCTTTATACTTTAAGATCTTAGCAAGTCAACTATTACTTGTTTGTAATGGTTCTGTTATATAAGAGGAAAACCATGTCTTGAGTTGGAAAAAAAAGGTAAGAAATTTGAAGAAATCACTAAAGCTCAAATGTCAAGGGGAGAAATTCTTATTTTATAGACCCTGGATCTTAAAGATCAGAATTATTTGACATGAGAAAGCCTTTCCCCCTGGTCTCATTTTAGCCATTTTAACATTCCTTTACTACTCACTGACAGATACCACCAATAATGAATGTCAATGAAAGAAAACTTTGATTTGTATCAACACAGACATTATGTAATATTAAAGTGTCATTTTCCTCCTTTGGAATAGGTACCCTTGTTTATTATCTATCTAAATTTGATATACACCTTAAAACCCTGCTTTATTTCCTTCTCCATTATAAAATCTTCCATAATTACTCCAACTCATTCTAACCAATTGAGTCCTTAATTCTTTGCTACCCAAGTGTTTGCTTATATGGTTAGAAGGACAATTTGTCTTCCCAATAACTAAAAACTACTTTATGGCAGAGCCATTGGTATGAAATGCAAATGCAAGAATTTGATATTGGGTTGGTATACACTGGTCTGGCTTATAATGTGTTTATTGCTATTTTCTGTTCTGATTAATTGAACCCCCATTGCAATGAGTCAGAGCCTGTACCATACTGATTGTGAGTTTTGAATACCATCCCTAGTTATAACTAAGATCAGTTTGGGAAATGGGCTAAGTTTGAATTGTCTATTGAAAATGGAAATAAAGAGATAGGGAAAAGAGTTGGAAATATGATTTGGAGGCCTTAGAGAGAAATCAGGATGAAGGATGTAAGAGTTGGAGTCAATATACAGATGGTCATAGAAGCCCAGGCTAAAAACGGACCATGTAGGAAGTATTAGTCTCAGTCTATTGAGAAGAAAATAGGGCATTTTTGCCTTTCATTTTCTTCACTTCCTAATATCCACTGTGTCTGCTTTTGTATGCTCTCCTTAATCCTTAGCTTCACTGAACTTCTTATCTTTTTTATTTCATTTGCCCCAATATATATCCCATGGTCTACTATTTCGATTATATGCCTGTGTCCTACCTAGAATCACATACTCCTTTGACTTTTTCCACTTCTGCCTTACCAGTACTTCTAGTTCCACACTCCAAAATCTGTCCGTCACTTCTCTTTTATTACTTTTGGTTAGTAGGACAACTCTCTACCAATAGAATGATTCTAGGCTCCTCCCCTGCCTCACCATTCTCCAATCAATCCATCAATCAGTCCCCCTGATAGCTCTCGTATCCATAACCTTTTTGCCCCTCTGTTCCTGCTGCTGCTGACTTAGCTTAGCCTTACCACATTTCACTTGGACTATTGCAATAACATTCTAATTTGTGTTTGTGCCATTGGTGTTACCTGCTCCAATCCTTTCTCTCCCCCATAACAGAGTAAACTTTCTAAAATATGAAAGAGGTCATGTTGTTCACTTGTTTAAAATCCTTCAAAAAGTCCCTTTTTTTCTTCCTGATCAAATCTTTAGTATATTGAACCAGGTTTTTCATCATTTGATTCTTGCATATCCATCATATCCATCAATCTCATCTGTCATCACTTGTCTCACAGTGTACTGTGTTCAAGCCATGTGAAGCTCCATGGAACTTCCCTCCTGGTCCTCACTCAGCTCTGTGGATCTTTGTTTCCATGCTTTCATTTGCATGGAATATCCTCCTACACTCTTAGACCCTCCTTTCAGGTTAGCTATTTCCTACTTATTCTTTATGACTTTCAACTCAAGCTCCTCTTGGAAAATTTCCTGAATATCCCAGGGCATGTCTACATCCTAGCACTCAGTGTATCCATTGTACATGTCCATTTACTCTTATACCTTCTTAACTCTCAACTCTTCGATCATTCGAATGGTGTCCTGTGTGTTCTTTTATCTCCACCACACAATATCTAGTAAAAGTGCATAATATATTTTTAATATATGATTACTGAATATGTTACTGAACAAGCAAATGAATTGAACAATGCTGATGTGTGCTTTATCTATTATAAAACATTTACGATGTATGCTATCTATCCATCTATCTTAGAGCATCTATCTATGATGTATGCTCTATCTATCCCCAAGCTGCAAAGAATCAAACCCAAACCCAAACCCATTCTTATATTGCTAGGTAAACCTACAGATCTTGGTTTTTTTTTAATCCACTTAAAATTTTATATTTTTGCATCATAGTGTTTTTCTTACTGCTAATAATATTTAATATATCCCTTCCCTTTATTTATTTCATCTTGAGTATTTTATGTATTTTCAGTGATGGCTCGTACAAACATTTTCTACTCATCTTCACCCTCGAGTTTTACTTCTGGCCCTTTATCCTCATAACATAACTCAAATGCTTGCTGGGGTCAGTGTTATATAATATAGTGTTGCCTCTTTTTGTTATCTTTAAATGCCTTTGTTTCATCTCCTACAAGCTTTTTCTTTTGCATGAATAGTCCCTGCCCATCCTTTTCCACCCTCTTGGGACACCTTGCTTTCATATTTATTTCTATGTTTTTAAGTTTCCAGTTCCACATGAACAACAACAATAAAATAATCATTAACAACAAACTATTTATTTCCCCTTGTAAGAGAGCTTTCTTCAATTGAATACCTCCTTAAGCTATTTTGGCTTTTGTTTTTTCCTTTCTGTGCTATAAAATGTTCCAAAAATTGACTATAATAGCTGACACTTCTTATCCCTCCACCATGAAATCTGTGTCTTTGAAATCTGGCTTAGTAATTCAATTTTTTAATACTTCCCAAACACCAATTCTAAGGGGCCTTTCTTGCTAGCATTTTGGTAGGCCTCTCTACAATGAGTTGCTCCATGCCACTGCCTTGTTCTACTTCTCTGTCTATTCCTTCTGTATCTTTCACTGGCTTCTCTGCTCTTTCCAGTGACTTCTCTTCTAATTCCAACTCCTTAAGTATTTTCCCAAATTGTTTAGCACTTCCAGTTAATGATACCTACTCCACAGCTCTATCTATACTAATGACTTTCAGATCTACATATGCAGCCATGGTCTCTCTCCTAAGTTGCAGTCACAATATTTGAAGTACCTATTAAATACTTGACAGTAGCGACCAATCAATACTTCAAATGATAAATTTAGGTTAACCTCTAAGTCATTTGCTATCTATTCCTACTATCGATTTTGATATTCTATATATTTTCATGTCCACAGTTTCCTTACATTTAAAGCTTCATGTTCAGTTCCAGTGAACTTGTCTTGACTCAATAAAGCAATACTGCGCATCTACAATATTCTCTGTGCCTTTAGGCTTCTCCACCCTAGAAAACTGTATTTTTCTGCTAGGTTAATTTTCTTATAATTAGAGCCCTCTTCATACCACTCCCTTGAACAAAAATTTTTGATAACTATTCATTACTTGTATATTGGTGAAACAAATTATTGAACTTGAAATTAAACAGAGACACTCCATGTTCAAGCCCTTATATCCTAAAATGCTTGTTGTACACTATTTTGTCTCATTGTAGTTGAACTGGACTGCTCACAATTCCCTAAGTATGTTTGATAAATTCTTATCAATGATATCCCTGAGCCTACTTAAACCTCCCCTATAACTCTACTCATTTCTCTTTTCCTTCTCTTTGGCCAAATTAAAGGACACCCCCTAGCTATATGAAACATTTTTTGATGCCGCCACTAACAGCTATAATACTATTCTCTCTCTCTCTATCTCCCTCCCTCTCTCTTTCTCCCGTCTCTCCTTTTTTCTTCTCCTTATTGCCCTCTCTTTCTCTTTCTTTACCTCTTGTTTGTTACACCATAGCATTCCATTCTCTTTTTAAAAAAATTTTGGTTTGCACCACAATCAGTTACATATCCCACCTCTTACTGGAGTGCAGATTCCTTAAACACAGGACCTCACACATATATAAATAATACTTGACTAATGTTGGTGAGAGAACATCAAGAAGAAAACAAGACATTTATCTCCTTTTCTAAAAATCTTCATCAGTGCCTTCACCAACTGGGTTCTGTTCCCTTCAATAAGGATGAAGGAAAAGATTATGAAAAGGGGGGTCATTTTCTGGCAAAACACCAACTTAAATTCCAGATTAGTAAAAGTTAATTGCAAACCAAAGCAAACAAAAAAGTATATCCTTAAATATCTCACAGAATTATTGATGGATTGTTTTATTCCAAAGTATTATGGGGGTACAAATGTTTTTGTTCATATAGATCACTTTTGTAATGTTTGAGTCAGGTTTAAAAGTGTGCCCATCACCCAGATAGTGTTCATTGTACCCATCAGGTAAGTTTTTGCCCATCCCCTCCTCAAGCCACCCTCCCCCCCCCCCCACTGCTTGATTTCCACTGAGATTTACTTCCCTCTGTGCACATGTGTGCTCATCAGTTAGTTCCAATTTAATAGTGTGAGTATTTGTGGCATTTGGCCTTCCATTCTTTAGATACTTCACTTAGGATAATGGTCTCCAGTTCCATTCAAGAAGGATGACTCACTGGATATTTTTTACGTGTTTGAAAAAACCTAAATATATAAGAAAAAGAAAAATAGCATGATTCGATGAATTCCCAAACATAAGTTTAGAAACTCTTCACAATTAAATGCATAAACAAATTAAAAGCAAACAGCAAATGGAAAAGTGGAAATAATAATTGAATCAAATAATGGTAGTATTAATATCTAAAGACATTTATAAAAACAAAACAATAATGTACCTGTAGATTAATTGGCAGAGGAAAATATGTGATTGACAAATATAAATGACACTAACGGAAACAAAAATTCAACTACCTTCATTTATTAAGTAAAACCAGCATAACAATTTCCTGCATTTTGTTTTCTTTTGTTTTTACCTAGCAGATAAACGATGATGAAAATAATGAGAAACTTCAGTATTGGCAAGGGTGAAATAAAATGGGCTGTTAAGTTACACTTCTGACATGATTTTACACTGGTCCAAATTTTCTAGAAGGTAATTTGTAGCTTATCGTAAAAAAAACCTTTAAAAAGTTATAACCCATATGTACTCATGTAGGACTCTACTTAAAAATGAGAAAAATATATTACACACAGTTTTGTTTTTTATCTCAAAAAATCAGAATTAATCTAATTTAATTAAATAAATTTTACCATACCAAAGAACAGAATAATATGCAAACATTCATAATGTTCTTTCAAAATATATTTAATGACAGAAAAAATATTTATGGCATAGTGTTAAATGCATATAGAAATTTATAGCTCACCACCATCAATGTAAACCACACATACACATCCATGGAATCACAAAGTAAACAAAATATCATGTTGGTTTTCCTGATGTAGGGTTATGAGTGATAGTACTTTTCTATTTTTTCTTTCTAAAATCTCTAATCATTATCTTGATTACTATTTTAAATTAAAAATGTGTAAATGGATTGTGTGTTTACTTGGGTGTTGCTAATAGCATGTCACCTGTCATCATTAGAGAGTGACGTCATTGTATAGGAAAAGAAACTTAGGAACAGGAGATAAAATTATTTGCTCAAGCAATTGGTGCCTACAAATGAGGTAAAGAGAGTGTGCATCAGAGGTTTCTCTCCGCTTCTCCCCATTATCACAAACTATGCAGACACTTGCCTCAACCATCAGGTGCTCACTAGCACGTAAGCCTGACTCGCATTTGTCAGTCTCAGCTGAAGTCTCATTAGACAGTTTGAATGCTTCTGCTACTTCTTGGCATTCTCATCAAGGTGAAGCTGGGACAGGTGGCCCATCATAGATTAACTATCAGAGGAACCCAGAGGAATTTTCATTTTACGTATTTTCTCCCTTTGGGAAATTTGTCAGCATTGGTGTTTATTTATGTGTGGCTTATTAAGGCTCATTCTAAAAAATCTTATCTATAATACCATTCATCTTGCCAAATACTCAATATTTGCTTATTTTGGAATTTAACCCTTCAGTTATCTTTTTATGATATAGCTGATTTCTGAAATTGCGAGTTTTGTGCTTTTTTCTAAGACAAACTTTGTTAAATGAACAATTTGTTGTTTTATGTGTTATTTCAGGCCAAGTTTAATTTCTAGCACTGACATTTGCTGGCTTCGAAGTCTTGGGCAATTAACATAAACTCTCTAGACTTTAGTCTCAACAACTTTAAAACAGATGAAAATACCTATTTCTATTTGACAAGATGTTTTGGTCGCGGGTTACAGAAAATCCAACTCAAATTAGATTAAACAATTAAAGGAATGCATTAGTTTATAAATGTAAATATAGGACTCAAACAGGTTTTTTTTTTTTTTTGAGAACTATGGGTCTGCATTTTTCCTGCCTTTACCATATTCCATGTGTCTGTGTTGTCCTTGGGATGACTTTCCTAATGATTGTAAGATGGCTGCTATAACATTAGCGCTACATGTGTCCTTATTCAACTAAGGGGAGAATGTCTACAACTCCCTATAGCTATCAAACAAATGTCATGAGAGCAATCAGAGTCTACCCTTGGGATGCAGTAAAAGTGTGTGAGGGGGTGGTCAATAATATTGAATTGCATAGCTGGTTTATCAAGGGGAAGGACTGGAATGAATTTCAAGGAGGAAACTCCAATGTTTACTGCACTTCATAAGGTTGTCATGAGATTAAAAACAATATTGTACATAAATTATTTAGTAATGTACATAGTTGTGAGTATGCACTACTGTAAATCAGTTGTACAGTAGGCACTACTCTGCAACTTGCCTCATACAATTTCTCTTGTGCAAGATATTGCATGAATTACCTAAAGCTCACCTTTTCAAGTCAAATCTCCTCTCCTACTTTTCAATGCATTTCTTTAATTTGACTTCCTTACCTTACATAATATCTCTCTTATACTTCCCCAGAAGCCACCTCTACCTCTCCTTTGAGCTACCTTTGCTTCTGCTGTGACCTCACCTAGAATATTCTTCTACTTCCTCTTTGGGATTCGAGTTCTACCCAGCCTCTGAGAGGTTTAGAAATTCCCAATACTCCATAAAACAATTCTGCCTATCCCAACTTGTTCTAGTCTACTTCTTTTTTTCCTAAACACCAGAATACTTACAAAGTATTTCATGTTTGAATGTGCATCACCTCATTTTGTTCTCTTAAAACTGTGTGTGTGTGTGTGCGTGTGTGTGTGTGTTGCTATTCGTTGCCTCACAGAGTATATTTAGCCAGTGTAAATTGGTTTTTCATCACGTGCTTCTTTGATCTCGAAAAGATGAGCCTACTCTTAGATACAAAGTGAGCATTCAATAAATTGTCATTTATATAATGATAACAATGATCATTAGCAATGATCACTATTTATTTATGTGCCTCACATTGCAGTATTATACTGATATAATTCTATTTTTTCAACATTATAGCCCCATTATTATTCTAATTGCACAAATGAGGAAATCAGGGTTTTAAGGAACAGGTGTTTTTCTCAGGCACAGAGTTCTCAAGTGGCAGTGCCTTCCACCTGCCCTAATAACGACAGCAGTGGACCTTAATTTAAGGCAGTTGTTTTCAATTTTTGAATTCAGAAATCTCTTCATTCTTCAACATCAGTGAGGACCCCAGAGAGCTCTATTTTATGTGGTTTATATATCTATAAATATGCAATCTATTAGACATTAAAACTATATTTTTTAAAAACTACTTATTATTTTACAGTCATGAGCTCCATAACAACATTTTGGTTAATAATAGACCGCATATATGACAGTGTTTCCATAAGATTATAATGTTGCTGCCTATCCAGGTGTTCCATTTTTCTTCCGTACTGTATTTTTATTGTTCCTTTTCTATGTTTAGATATGTTTAAATACACAAATACCATTGTGTTTCCTTTGCTTACAATATTCAGTTCAGTAACATGCTGTGCAGGTGTGTAGCCTAGGAGCAATAGGCTATACCATATAGTCTAGGTATGTAGTAAGCTATACCAGCTAGGTTTGATTATACTCTATAATGTTCACACAATAAGAAAATCACCTAACCATTATGCATTTTTCAGAATGTATCACTGTTATTAAGCCAGGCATGGCTGTATTTTAAAATATTAATAGCAATATGCCTACACATTTATCATCAAAAATATTTTTCAAAAAATAGCAAAACATATGGGATCATTTTACATTTTTATAAACCTCTTAACATCTGGCATAAAAGAATATACCTGGATTTTCATAGCTGCTTCTGTACTCGATTTGTTGTGGTATCAAACTTCGTGTAGTCTCTGGAAAACCCCACTTTCAGTTGTAATAAAATGAGAATTAATAAGGCAATAGTAATATTATAAGAATAATTTTTAGCTTGTGGATCCCTAAAAGGGTCTAGGGGACCTCAGGGATTCCTTGACAATTTTATCTCTATTGTTTAAAGGCAATAGGCAAGACTAATATCCACAGTAGGAACATACCTTTTAGCAAATATATGTTATGATTTATGTATTTATGTTTTTACTCTTTCCATGAAATACATATGTATTTAGGCAAGTGAGTCTTGTGGGGATTCTGCAATAGAACTGTGGATCTCAAATCATCATTATTTACTGTTCTTACAAATAACAACAAAGTTTCTAGTTTAAATGTATCAATGAAAATGGAAACATAATTCATAAATGATAAATTAACACATGGTTTTCTGTGGCTTTACCTTCCATTAACTCCAAGTTATTTTTCTTATAAACATCTATAAAATGTCAGTATGGTTTTTTTTAATATACATTTTACAATCAAAATATAAAGAATTGAGTTTTCTTAGTGTCACCTTTATCTTATTTTAGCTGGGCTTAACCAGCTCTAAGAGAAGAAACAGAAAATCTTAATATATCAGTAGCTGGTATATTTAGAACAACCCAAAGTATGTAAATATGACATTTATAGATTTGGACTCTAAAGAATCAAAATGAATTGCTCCCTTAGAAGAAGCAGCCTCCTGCAGAAGGCAGAGGTTCCTTTTGTTGTAAACAATAATAGAAATAATAATGAATAGAATCAGGTGAAAAGTAAAAGACTGAAAATGAGAAACATCATAGCTTCTGAAAATGGATCTATCTTCTGTTACCTGTAACAATAAAGAAAATATTCAAGTGGGAAAAGTACTCAGGAATAGAAATGAAGACCCTGTCTGTAGAATAGTAATAAAGAACACTGTGCTTTCTTGTGATTTTTCCGCCTTTGACAAAAAGGTCAAATTTAAATTTAGAGATGTAGGGATAATTGCATATTGTTAAAATGTGCTCAGTGACAGTGACAAGTCAGCAAATGATACAGAAAGGGAATTGGCTGCTGGGCTGAATTTTGGTCACTCCAAATTGAGTCAATGGGGACTAAGGGAGTCTTCTGACCAAGAATATAATACTTTATGATTTTGATGGATACACAGGAGAAAATATTACATAAGTTTGCATGTATGTGCATATTGGGGGAGGAAACATGGTTGGGTAAGAAGATGGATATTCTAACACTGGATGCTACTTTTTATTTAAGTCTTCTAATAGTTCATTATTAAAAATGTAGACTTTAATAAAAATTCTCACTGTTATGAAGACAAATTGAGGTTTTGCAGCTCTGATTTAAGCTGAATTTTTTAAAAAATGGAAAAGAAAAAAAGCGAATAATGTATTCACCTTCTCTCTCTCTCATTTTCCATTCTGATACTGCAAATATAAATCTAGTTCTAAATGTACAGACTCTTGAGCAACAATATATAACCTTTCTTTTTCCTCAGTACTAATAGTTGTAAAAGCTAAGGGTCAAACCATATCAAATGTACAGGCTTAAAAACCATCAAAGTTAGGACATTCATTAGTTTTAGCTAAGATGTATCTGGAACACTGACAAGTGACCACTTATGTAAAACAGTGTACATTTTTTT
>RJWJ010016733.1:0-34045 GCA_004363605.1 Indri indri | reverse complement strand
AAACACAGTATGAAACTTACCACACTTTTACCTTTGCCCAAGTCCCCCAAGGATCATGAGTACTGAAAAGCTAGCGATCCTAGCAGATGCTGTTTAACGCTAGAGGAAGGCAAGTATATTTCACCAGTATGAACCTTGCAACAGCTCCAAAGAAGTCTCTTTTCTTCCTCCCACTCACATGCTTCTCCCTGGGCGTTGTACTCACTGCCAGTGGCCTCCACCTCCACCCAACTTACAGAAACCTGGCCCTTAGTACCCTGCAATTAATGAGAGCAGACAAGCGTCTTCCCTCCCCTTCCATGCCTCAGAGGTTCTCTGTCACTTCCCTGCTGAATTCCAGTGCTGTCTCTTAGAAAACTCTATTCGGCCTGTGATTATCTACTCACCGCTGTTTTGGTCCTTCTCTGTGGAGGAGGTGAATGCCAGGTGCCTCCAGTCAACCATCTCGAAGCCCCCTCCTATGCTCTCTGAGTGTCTCCTGTATATCTCTCTCTCATTGGAAAACACAGAGAGGAACAGAACCTTCTAATCCATGCTAATTTGAAGGAAACTAAAGTGATAAACTTACTCCATCTACTATCTAGTGTTGTTGTTTTGATTATTAAATACCGTAAGTGAATTGTACTGGCCATGAAGACCACCTTGGTGACCACAAGAATGCTGACTAACATCCATCCTACATCCCTCCATCCCTGTATCCCAGTTGTAGTTACTCAGTCCACAACACAGTCACCAGTGGGAATGGAAGTAAAGTGTTCCAAGACCATGGATCGAAAATCTTGTTTCTAGGTGAAAAAGTGATTTTAAGACCCCCTCCTTTAAAAGGCAAACCGACTTCTAATTTTCCCAAAGATTGATCCATTAGTCCCCATCCCATCTCCCAAAGAAGTAAAATTTCTGTTAAATAATGGTAGTGATCTCTTGTCATCATCATCATCTTTAAGTAGGAGCTTTCCTATAAGTTAATCTGGGCTACAATATTTTAAGAAACTATTGTTTTCCAGAAGCCAAGAGATTTATAAATTGTATGAAGAAAGCCACATTTCTGGTCCGGCAGAGTGGGGAAGGAATGCCAAGGTGCTAAGCACCAACCAATCTGAAGAAAACATGTTAGTTCTGGCAGCCAAGTGTCTAGCTATTAATAGAAACACCCAGAAGACAGCGTGTCCGCTGGATTTGGGTGGTGGGGGTGGGGCAGGATCAGAGAAACAGGCCTGACAACCAAATTTAAAACTGTTCAAATCTCAGAGAGAGAATATACAGCCCAGATTCAAAGTGTGGAGCTCAGTTATGGACCTCCAGAGCAGTAAGCCCGTGTGTAATCCCGGCATACCCCTCTCTGACCCAGCCTCCAACCTCTGGCATGAACAAGCCCTGACTCTTCAGCGTTAACTACAGCACTCATTGACAGGACTTTGTTCACCTCACTCCCTTATGTTCTTGTTGGGTTTCAAAGGCTTCTGGTTCTGGGCCTTGACTTAGCCAGCCCCCTTAGACCTGTCAGAGATCTTGGCCTGCCTGGTTTGGCCCTTACTATTCTCTAATGCCTTTGAATCTGAGTCATCCATTAGCCTCAGAAAATTAGTCCCACCTTATCCACCCACCCCCATTACTCCCTAGTCCTAGCTCCAGTCCCCTCAGGATACATGATGTACTTGGCCAGTATCTTAGCTGAATTCGCCTTGCCATAATCCAGTGGGGACGTTGGGGGTATCAAACACAGGAAAAATATTTTAAAAAACAATAATAGACATCAAAGAGGAGCTGCTGTCTCAGAAGCCAAGATAAATATCAACACAGACCATGGTTTGGCTGTCTCTGACTTGTTATGTAAAAAATGTTACCCTGAAGGCCTTGGCATAAAAATGTCCTCCAGGACAGTCAGGGAGAGTATATTTCCATCTTAAACAGAAGTGATTTACTATTTTGGAGTGCCAGAGACCTTGTTGGGCACTAGATATTTTTTTATTCCTGTAAATATTCCCCGGCTCTGTTCTGGGATGAGGTTAAGTGACCTAGATGCAGTTTAACACTTTCGGGAATTGCTTTTTTATGATTTGTTAGGCACATTTGGAACAGTGCCCAGTCTAGGGCTAATTATTCCCCACTACTGAGGCAAGACCTTCCTGATCGTTCTACCCAATACCCTGTGAATTATGGGTTTTCCAGTCTGGCTGGAAGGAACAGGCAATATTCGCAGTCCTCTGTGATCACTGGGCTCTGTTCCTGTCTCCCCACAAGCCCAGCTCGCGTCTCCAGTAGTTTCCTCACATGTATGTGCTGATCAGTATGGTGCTGAACCCTCAAGGGGCCCGGCTGCAGCTATCTAGGGTCCTCTTCCTCTGGGCAACTTTCTCATTTCTGGTACTCTGTGCTATGAAATCTAACCACCTTGGTTTCCTCCAGGCTCTTCACACCATCTCCTCAACTCAGGGAATCCAAATTCCACCTGAGTTCCCCTCTCAGAGTCTCAGCCTGGAAACTCTCTCAAGGCAGTAAGCTGCAGCATCTCCTTTTCTCTAAGAAACCAGAGACACTGACGGCCAGTGTTTCAAAAACCATTGTCGGGCAGATGGGAGCCGGGAGTGTATATACATACATAATGAGTGCAATGTGCACCATCTGGGGGATGGACACACTTAAAGCTCTGACTGGGGAAGGGGGGGCAAGGGCAACATAACCTAAACATTTGTACCCCCATAATATGCAGAAATTTAAAAAAATGAAAAGAAAGTAAAACAAGATGTGATGAGGGTAAATTTTTTTAAAAAACCATTGTCTCATATTTTATCTGATCTTTTTGGTGGTTTCAGGCAAAAGGGTAAATCTGGTCCTATTAAACCATCTTGGGCAGAAACAGAATTTCTTTAAAACTCAGTTTACTTTGTATCCAATATCAATATTACACAGAAAAGCTGCCACTTTAACTGACGTTTTTCAAAGTAAGGTCCTTGAACCACTCACCTTGGAATTACCTAGGACGCTTGACAAAAATGCATGTTGCTGCATCACATTCCCAAATCTACTTTTTTTTTTGAGACAGGGTCTTGTCTTGCTCTGTCACCCAACCTGGAGTACAGTAGCTTGATCAGAGCTCACTGCAGCCTCTAACTCCTGGGCAATCCTCCTGCCTCAGCTTCCCTAGTAGCTGGGACTAGGGACACACACCACCACACTTGGCTAATTTTTTTATTTCTTGTAGAGACTAGGTCTTGTCATATTGCCTAGGCTGGTCTTAAACTCCTTGCCTCAAGTGATCATCCCACCTCAACCTCCCAAATTGTTGGGATTACAGGCATAAGCCACAGTGCCTGGCCCCCAGATCTATTAAACATAAATTTCTTGTTATTTACTGCTGCCATTGCCATGACAATTAACAAAAGACAATGAAATCCTCTTTGGAAAGTCTGAAAATCATTGAAACAGACAATAAATTAAAAAGTCAAGGGGTTGGGGGAAGTTAAGGACAAGGAAAGCATTGAGAGGTCAGCTTCCTAGAAACCACGGCTCTCCATGGCTGAATGAAGCATATTGATAAAGCTACTTCCTTCTCATTCATGGCCACAGCAGTGCACGAGAATGAGACAGCGAGAGAATCCCCACTGCCTCCATACAAAAGGCTCTCTGGGCAGCAGTCACCAAAGGCCAAGCCAAACCAGCCAGGAAATTATTTTGCCAGGATGTATGTTTCCCCCTCAGTTCATTAAATAATTAATACAGCAATGGTAGCCACACTCCATACCAACAAATTCTCGGCAATGGTAACAACACACTGCCAACCTTTAATTCCCCAATCTCAGGAGCATTTGGGATCACCCCTCCACCATCTTGGCTCACAATAGACACATTTTCTGGGGAAAGGAGCAAACAGCCTAAAAAGCAGGTATGAGACATGAGCAAAATAAAAGCACCTTCAGGCTGAGCTCATCAGAGGGGCAATAGGCTTCACTACACAAGCAGAGTTGCCCACAGAGCTCTTGTGGGACTTGGTTTTGGTCATCTTGCTCATTCTAGCACTAGTGGAAGTGCGACAAAACACAGTGAGAACTGCGAGAGATAAAGTGATGGAAGCACTTGTCCATGCTCGACTAGTAGATGAAAGGATAAAACAAGGCGTATCTCACATCCCAAATCATCACATGATTTCATTGCTGATTGCGTTTCATTATCACCAAGGAAAACCACGAGAAAGGGAGGAGATGGAAGTGGATGGATATAGGCAGGGCCAGATGACCTAGGGCCTTTTGGGCTGTTGGCAAATATCTGGATTTTATTTTAAGTGTAGTGGGAAGCCATTGGAGGGTTTAAGCAGGGGAGTGACATGACTTTTATTTTTATTTTTTCCAAAAATTGCTCTGGCTGCCTTGTGGTGCATGATTTATAGGGGCCAAGAGCGAAAGTAAGGAGGGTCTAGGGCAGTGCTACATAAACCATGGTCTGTGGACGAGCATCCATTTGCAAACTGTTACTGTCTACAAGGACAGAAATGGAGAGGAAATGTTTAGAAGCTTTTACACATTTTCAAGTAATTTAACATCATGGCAACATCCAAGCAGGATTTTTTTTTTACAAAAATATAAGGCTGCAATGGACTCGGGGAAAAAAACCCTGGTCCTTTACCACAGGTCACTCTAGACACCATTGCTGTAATTCAGGCAAGGGGTGATGGATGCTTCAATAAGGGTGGATCAGGCATAGATGAGACATAGTGTTTCACTCTCCCAGGATCACAAAGGACAGTAAGAGAAGCTGTAAGGTCAGGATAAGGAGGCTGGAGCAGCCAGTGACACCTCTGCCTCTGCTGACCTGCATTAGACCTGCGTACGTACCAACTCTCTGCAAAGTGGCAGCCAACAACAGTTGTTTCATTCCTGAGGAGAACATTACAGATGGCCCAAATGTTAAGAGTTCAGACGCTCTTGTAAAGCTACCCCATGTATAAATCCTGATTTCACCACTGTGTGTCCCTGGATGAGGTACTTAACCTCTCTGGGCCTCAATTACCTCATTAATAAAATGGGAATAATAATAGCTTGTACCCTATAAGATGTCCATGAGGGTAAAGTGAGAAGAACCCTGAGAAGAGGCTGACACCTAATAAACAGTAACTCACTTAGCCATTAGTTGTTATGCATCTTTCTGTGAAGAAAAAGCTTCATGGCATGATTGTGGTCACATAATTTCCAACCTCTGCAAGGTACATTACATTTCACAAAGCCTCATCACAGACATTACTTTATTAATCATCCTGCAGTGATACTTACAAGTAGGAAGGGACAGGTTTAATTTTCTTGATGAGGAAAATGAAGCTCAACGTCCTTAGAGAGGTTCCCAAACCTTCCCCCGGGTGGATGAGGTATTGCTTCATTTGTCTGCTCCCCCACTGGAAACAACCAGCCCAAGAAGTCATACAAGCAGTAAGGAGAAAACAAGGTCACCTTGCTCTTCAGCAGACCATCTTTATGCCCAGATTACACACAGACTGAGGCCAGCACAGAGGAGCAAGAGCAACACCAGGGATGGAGAAACTGGGGACCAGTTCTCCTTAGTCCCTGCTTAAAAGTAAGATGCCTAGGACCAGGTGCGGTGGCTCACGCCTGTAATCTCAGCACTTTGGGAGGCCAAGGCAGGAGGATCACTCAAGGCCAGGAGTTTGAGACTAGCCTGGGCAACAGAGTGAGACCCACTCTCTATAAAAAAAAATAGAAAAATTAGCTGGGCATAGTGGCACATGCCTGTAGTCCCAGCTACTAGGGAGACTAAGGTGGAAGGATCGCTTGAGCCCTGGAGTTTGAGATTACAGTGAGCTATGATCATGCCACTATACTTCAGCCTGGGCAGCAAAGTGAGACCCTATCTCAAAAAAAAAAAAAAAAAAAAAAAAGGTAAGATGCCTGGAAGGACTCTGACCTGATTTCCCCCCATTCTTCCTCAACACAGCTTTTCTTTCTCCTTCTTCACCCTGTCTTCTTCTGGCCTTTATCCCCTAAGTTCAGCTATGATATAATTTTGGTGTGAACATTTTATATAATTTTTTCTTCCTCACTAACATTTTTAATATTATTAAATTTTATTATTTATTAAACATAAGGATTCCCAAAGCTGTCCTAAAGGTACTCCTTACCACCATACATGTCTCTATTTGGGATTTTTGTTTGTTTGTTTGTTTTTAATCTGCCTTTAACAGTTTGCCATACTCATTAGTCTGAATGAAGCCTGGCTTGTAGGGAGAGAGGAAGAAAGAATTAAATAATTGGAGAAAAAAAAAATCCCTGAACTGAAGAAATATTTGGGTCTTCAAACTGAAAAGGTCCTATCAAGAGAACAGATGTTTAAAAAACCAAACAAAAGATATATACCTAGACATTTCAAAGTAAAAATGAAACTTAATTCTTTTTTTAGCGAGAGAAGTAATTTAAAATGTAGGTTTATTTGGATATGAGAGATGTCTTCTGAATTTAATCAGAGTAGATAATAATCCCAACATTTGATATTTCAATCTATTGCTTTAACTTTAGAGGAATCTTTTAGGAACTATTAAATAATATATCTCATTTTAAAGAAAAATATATCTGAAGGTCAGAAATTCCTTACATTTCACTTTGTTTTTTTTTCTTCTATTAAATTTAAGATAAATTAAATGTAATGCTTTTTACAGAAAATGTAATTGGTGGTAGACTCTGGGCCAGAGATAGACACCGTCTCCATATACAAGGAGCCAGGTCTATTTGCCAACCCTAGTTTTTGACTCAAGTCAGAAAATGGACTAATTATATTTTCAGGTCATTAAGAGGAAATTCAGATGCATCCTAAACACCTAAGTTACTACCAGAAAAATAACTACAGAACTGAGGGAACTTTGGCTCTGAAAAAAGTGAAGTTAATGGGAGTTCTGCATAACTTGGTAAGAAAGGGTCCACTTTTTAGCTTAGTTAGTGAAATAAGTTTTCATGGGAGTGAGACAGCAGGATAAAAAGGTAACCTCTATAAACATCCGAAGAAGAAGGAGTTACCGTCCAATTTATTTGCTTTTTAATTAGGACCTTAGGTAGAGCTTTCGTCCAACTAGGACTGCTTGAGGCCAGTTCTAAGCATTGGGAAGGAAGGAAATCAGCCTACCTGAGGATTCTAACCTTTGGCTGGGAAACTCCTCCCACTGGACCCCCAGTGGTTCTCAATCCAGGCCAACCACCGGATGCCCTGGCCTCACTCCACACCCTCAGAAAGAGAATCTCCAGGGGCAGAATAAGCATGGGTATTTTTTTTAAATACCCCACAAATTATTCCACTTCATAGAGGTGAAGTACCACGGGATGAAACTGTGTAATTCTCAAGGGCAGTGAGCTATTTTCGGAGGCATCAGGGATGTTTAATGAAAAGTCAACTAAAATTAGAGAAAATTTCACATTCCTTACTTGCCAGACAAGGAACACAATCTACCTTTCTGAACATCAATTTCCTTGAGCACATCATATTACTTTTATGAAATCAATTTTTTCATCTATTAAAAGGAATTCAATAAAATAAAATATATTTGTTTTAAAACCTATAGAATTTCAGGCACCTAGAGAAAGATGTAGACATACCACACCCACTTCCTTGCCATGGAGGGTGCCACCTGGATCTTGCCGGTCACTTTTTTTTCCTATTTTTCTTGAGGGAGAAATAAACTAAGCCATAGAGGACAGCAACCTTTGCTCAAGACAGCAAGGAAGAAAGAGGCATTTGCCTCTGGACCTTTTCTACATCAGCATTGCTGATTGCACCCGAGGGGCACAGCTGGTCAGAAGTGGTGGTGGGGTAAGGGGGAAAGGACTCACTGTCTTCCAAGGTTTCACTGAGACAGCTGAACGTCAGAGTCCTTGGAGGGAGCTTCAAAAGTCAAAGGAGACTGGAAACAGTCAGTCAGATGCTCACAGAGAGAAGCCAACAGTCCAGAGAGAGGGAACAGTGCAAACGCACCTGTTTCAACAGGCTTAGTGCAGTCCACTGTTACTCTATGTGACTTGGACTTCTACCGAAAAAGAGCATTTTCATTTGAGTGCCATTGTCTGTTCTCCATGACAAAAGATGCCCACTAAAATTTGTATGTCTCAACTGACAGGCTGAGATATGTATATTATATATTTTTGAGATTTTTTTTTAAAAAGCAAAGGCAGAACGATGTATACAATAGGATCCCACTTATATTTTTAAATTATATTTATGCTAAATCTATATTTGTGAATGGACTCTTGAAGAAGATCTAGAAGGATCCAGAACATACTATTTACAAAGGTTACCTTCCAAGAATAGTAGAATGGGAAGAAAGCAGGTAAATAAAGGGGAAACCATTACTTTTGACTCAGTTTCAATTTTTTCAACATTTTATTTTTGTATTCTAAATAGCCCCAAAAGGTAAAGATGCTTTAACAACAACAACAAAAAGACAGCTATTAGCAACCAATGTCTTTCACCACAGGAATAATTTTTCTTCCTTGGAAACATTAAAAGCTATAAAGAGCAAAAATGTTGAGTATTCTATGAGAAAAAATCAGTATTTTAGATGCAATTAGGAAAATGTCAGGGATGAGTAAATTCACACCTACTGGGTACAATGCACACTGTCTGGGTGATGGACACAATTAGAACTTTGACTCAGACTGTACAAAGCAATTCATGTAACTGAAACATTTTTTACCCCCATAATATTCTGAAATAAAAAAAATAAAAATGTCAAGAACGAATCAATATTTTTATACTATGGCTATATCTATGCCAATGGTGTCTATATAGAGATGAACATTATAATGGTTGATAAAAATTACTAATGAATTGTTTAAATATTCATGTGCAAAAGAATGAAGTTGGATCCTTACCTTATGCCATTTACAAAAATGAAGCCAAAGTGAATCAAATACAAATGTTTGACCTAAAACTATAAAATTTTCAGCAGAAAACATATGGGAAAAGCTTTGGGACATTGGATTTGACACCAAAAATATAAGCAACAAAAGAAAAAGTAAATAAGTTAGCCTACATCAAAATTTAAAACTTTTATGCATCAAAAGACACTACAAACTAAGTGAAAAAGTAATGCAAAGAATGGAAGAAAATATTTGCAAATCATATACCTAATAAAGAGTTAATATCTAGAATATTTGAAGAACTCCTACAGCACAACAACAAAAAAAACCTTAATTTTAAAATGGGCATAAGATTTACAAATAGTCAATAAGCACATGAAATGATGCTCAACAGCACCAATCATTAGGGAAATGCAAATTAAAACCACTTCACACCCATTAGGATGTCTATTATTAAAAACTAAAAACAAAAAATAGAAAATTACAAGTGTTGGTGAGGATGTGGGAAAATCGGAACCTTTGTGAATTGCTGGTGGGAATGTACAATAAAATGGTGTAGCTACTGTGGAAAACAGTAGGGTGGTTCCTCAAAAAATTACCATATAATCCAGCAATTCCATATGATCCAGTAATTCCACTTCTGTATATATACTCAAAAGAATTGAAAGCATGGACTTGAATAGATATTTGTACACCAAGGGTCATAGTAGCATTATTTGCAATAGCTAAAAGACGGTGTATTCATCAGTGGTCAGGGTTCCCCAGAGAAACAGAACTAATAGGATATGCATAGAGAGAGAGAGAGAGAGATTAAATCTACAGGGTAGGTTGGCAGGCTGGAGGCCCAGGGAAGACTTGATGTTGTAGTCTCAAGTCCAAAGGCAGTGTGGAAGCAGAATTCTTTCTTCTTCAGTGGAAGTAAGCCAGTCTTTTCCTATTAAGGCCTTCAACCAATTAGAGGAGGCCCATCCACATTATGAAAGGCATATCAAAGTCTACTGATGTAAATGTTAACCTCATCTGAAAAATACTTCCACAGAAACATGTAGAATAATGTTTGGCCAAATATCTGGGTACTACGTGTGGCCTAGCCAAATTGACACAAAATTAGCCATCACAGATAAAAACAACCTAAATCACTCTATCGACAAAATGAATGGATAAACAAAAGGTGGTACATACATACAATGGATCATTATGCATCCTTAAAAAGGGAGGAAATTCTGGCACATGCTACAACATGGATGAATCTCGAAGACATTTTGCTAAATGAAATAAGCCAAACATAAAAGAACAAACACATAATTCCACTTATGCAAAGTACTAGAATAATCAAATTTATAAAGATGGAAAGTAGACTGATGGTTGCCAGAGGCAGAGAGGGTAGCATATGGGGAGTTATTGTTTAATGGGTAAGGAGTTTCATCTTGGAAAGATGAAAGTGTTCTGGAGAGGGATGGTGGTGATGTTTGCACAACAATGTCAATGTACTTAATGTCATTGAATGTATACTCAAAAATTGTTAAAATGGTAAATTTTATATCAATTTTACCACAATAAAAAAATGAATAGGCTTTACTATGAGCCAAACAATATGCTAAATGCTTTACATGGATTTTTCTCATGTAATGTCTATTAGTATCCCCATTTTATAGATAATAAAGTCTCCTACAAAGAGTAACTTGCTCAAGGTCACACTAGTAAGAGTCAGATCTGGGATTCAAACTCTCACGGTCTGACTCCAATGCCTGTGTGCTTAGTCACTATGCTACACGGAAAAGAGTGACTACATTAAGGTAATGAGATAAAGAGCAAATTAAAATATTTTTCAAATATTATATTTTTTTGAGACAGGATCGATTGCCCAGGATAGACTGCAGTGGTGTCATCATAGCTTACTGCAGCCTCAAACTCTTGGGCTCAAGCGATACTCCTGCCTCAGCTTCCCAAATGGCTGGAACTATAGGCATGCGTCACCATGCCCGGCTAATTTTTGTATTTTTTGTAGAGACAGGGTCTAGGGCTATGTTGCTCAGGCTGGTTTCCAACTCCTGGTCTCAAGTGAACCTCCTGCCTTGGCCTCCCAAAGTACTAGTATTACAGGTCTGAGCCACTGTGCCCAGCCTCAAATAATATTTTAAAGTTGATTCAATACTTAAAAAATTTAAGGAATGAATTTCTTAAAAAATGTCAAATCCAGACTGGGTGTAATTATTAACTGTACACCTAAAATAGCCCTACATCAACCTTCACCATGAGAAGTCCTTATCCTCAAACCACAGCATCTCCAGAAATAAGATGAGAAACCAGAATGTCCCAGAAGCAGGAGTAGATTGTTTACCTGGCATCTGCCCCATTTTTCCACAAGTCTTGGGACATTTCATAGTTTCTCTATTTTTAAAAAATAAAAATACTGTGGTCACAAGTTCCTTTTTCCAAGGGATAGTCATCAACTGAGATTTATTGAGTGTCTACTAGAAGAACAGGTAGGTTTTGTTCAAACAAATTGAAAAGACAGAGTGCTTGCCTGGAATGAGATCCATCAAATAAGTAAAATGTCTCCTGTGTCTACATGGACCACATGCTACAGACAAGATTTATGTTGGTATTCTAGGCTGGGCACAGTGGCTCAGGCCTGTAATCCTAGCAGTCTGGGAGGCTGAGAGGGGAGGATCGCTTGAGGTCAGGAGTTCAAGACCAGCCTGAGCAAGAGCAAGACCCATCTCTGCTAAAAACAGAAAAAATTAGCCAGGCATGGTGGTGGGCACCTGTAGTCCCAGCTACTCAGGAGGCTGAGGCAGGAGAATTGTTTGAACCCAGGAGTTTGAGGTTGCTGTGAGCTATGCTGACTACCACCACCACAAACAAGAAGAGCAGTCTTAGGTTTATTACCCCTAAAGTAGTGGTTAAGGCTTGGGCTCTGGAATTAAACTGTCTGGGCCTGCACCTGCCATTTGTTCACTGTGGAATCTTGGGCAAGTTTCGTAATCTGCCTGTGCCTCTGTCTCCTCAACTATTAATATAAAAACAGGACACAAATAGGTACCAACTCTCACATGTTTGCTGTTGAGGATGACATGCACTAAAACATGTAAAGCACTCAGAACAATGTCTGCCATGTATTACATATTCAGAAAATATTAGTCAAAGAGGTAGGAAACAGCCTTCTGTGAGTAACAGATTGTTCCAGGGATGAAGGGAGAAAACGAATGATCATCCAAGGGAAAAAGGACCTTAGAGATCATTTCACAGATGATGGCACAGAGGGCCATATGGGCTCAAAGTCTTGCCTGAGGTCACACAGGTGGTCAACAGCAGTGCCGGGGCATAGCTCCCTGCCACAGAATAATACCCTCAAGGAAGAGAAAGCAAGAGAACTCCAAACTGACTCTCCACTTAGGTGCATATTACCAGTCTTAACTACTTCAATAATTGTAAATTATAAAGTTACATGTATTAAAATGGGAATAGCTGATTCCATCAGCAGGATGAGAAAGAGCTACTCTGCACACAGTGTGTGGGGTAGGGTTTGGGGAGGGTTGTAACAATCACATCCATCTCAAAGACTTCAGGGCATGTCCTGTTAACCAAAAGTAGTCTGGGTAACGGCCCAGAGCACAGACCACTTAAGCAGAGGTCCAAGACAGCCACCAGAGAACTGAGTCCAAAACACAGGGCCCAGACTCGCTGCCCAGCCCTGTCTGCCCAACCTGCAGGCCCTGAATGGAGGTTACAGAAGCAGTGGAGCAGATGAAGAGGGTATGCTGGGCAAGAGGGGAGACTGGACTCCAGAGACGGATCATTCCAGAAACACCTCCACTGTGTAACTGCTGCCAGTTCGGCTCACTGTCCCCCGGCCAATCCACCTCCCAAGCCTCTCCTTCCTCATCAGGTGACTCAGGCAATCCCCTCCTACTTCTCCACCTTTCCAACCTTTCCTCCCACTAACCCCCCACAGATTACCCCAATGTCCCAGAGTCCCAGGATAGTGCCACACCTTCCAGCCACAGTGCCTTTGCCTCTGCTTTCCCTTCCTCCTAAAATGCTGCTGCTGTTCTACAATCTCATCCCTCCTTCCCACCCCCAAACCAAAACTGTTTGGTAAAATCCTTTCCCAGAAGTACCAACCCTTCCATGAAGCCATGCTCTAATCAGATGGTCTTTTTCCATCCCCTTGTAGATATTTCTAAGACATTTGATCAATTCTACCACACTCCTCATTTAAAACTCTCTCTTCCTTTACATCCTCACACAGCACCTGGCTAGCAAGTGGTCAGCACTCAGTAAATACCAGTTGCTAAAACAGAGGCCAGAATGGAAGCTGGGGAAACGGAGGTTCTGCAGGGCAAGCTGGGAAGGAGGGCAATGAAGAGTGAGTACGATAGCAAAGACTTACTGTGTGTGCCAGAACTATTCTAAGTGTTTCACATATGTTAACTCACTTAGTCCTCAAGACAGCCCTACAGTAGGTGCTATTATTATTAGCACATTACAGAGAAGGAAACTCTCCATGTTACAGAGGAGGAAACTGAGGCACAGATGGGTTGAGTAACTTGCCCAAGGTCACACCATGGTGTGATCTGAACCACTCCAGCTGGCTCTTTATATTCCTACTCTGCAACACTGTTCCTTCTAACCCACATTCCTGAAAATCACTTCAGCTATTCCACTCACTTGTGTGCATAACCTCTCTGAATCAAAAACACACTCTGCAACTTGAAATTATTGCACCAAATTCCCACCTCTGCTTTCTGAACCAGAAATTAGAGATGAATTCTGGCCAGATTTCCCATGACAGTAAATACCATATGACGACAGTCTCAAATCCAAAACATTGCTTAAACAGAGGGAATTATAGATGTTTCAGATGAAATGGGCCCCAGGGCCACTCACTTAGCTCAATATTTTTCATCATTCTATTTCTAAATCCTGAAATACATACCAGAAGTATCTGCAAGCATGCACATATGATAATCACTCTATTAGTTTGATAGAATTATGGATTTAGGGAGGAGAGACAGGAGGGTGTAAAAAAAGAATTATGGACTTAAAATATAATTGTAAGGTTATAGATACACAATGTTGTCTGTCATACGTTTAATGTGGTTTTTTTAAAACAATCATAAAGGAATTTGGGTCTCCCACTATAGATAAGAGAATATAGAAAGGACATATATTTGGATTACAACTACATCCAAATTTAAGTGAAAATTCCAGCAGTTACCTGTATCATTCAGGTTTTAAATAATTCATATTAAATATACTAGTAACAGAAGCAAAAGTTGTGTTAATTCTGAATAAGTCAGATAATTTCCTCAATCTTTAAATCTTCCATCAAAATAGTCAGGGAATGGAGGATGGGTAAAGATTTTGGCTTTACAAATGTACAGTGTTCTCACAAAAAGAAAACAGAAAAATAAATTTATCGGTAGAGTCAACTTTGGAGCTGGGAGAGGCTTACAACAGGATACCAAGTAAATTTCTGTTCCCAGGAAATTTTAAAATCGCATGCCAAAAAAAAATTTTAATAGCAAACCAAAAAAATTAAATGAAATTAAGATGTCAGCAAAGCACAAGAGAAGGAAGCCGAGGGTCCAGTTTGTGGCAGCAAGTGATATTTTTCTCCCCTTGATAAAGAGAAGGCTGACGAGAACAGCAAAAAGACACAGGATAGAGATCACAGTAAGAGAGATATCCAGCACGTATCCAAAACTTACCCAACTTGATCTGTTTACTCAACACTTTATTTTGCCCACTTTGCCAGTTTAAAATCAAACAGCGGCTGCCCTTTTGTTGTTGCTCTTTCTGTTCTTTTGATCCCAGAGCCCCATGAAAATTAAACTGTGTGTTGCATGGGATCTGGCCCCGTCTCTCATTGGGGGGGAAAAAATTTTAAACTTGGGTCCCTGGTTGCCTCTTTGGGAAAGTGAATAAATAAATGGCTAGCAGGAGAGGGCGTGGGGGACGTGACCAGCGGACGTCGGGCTCGCGAAGGGGCCGCACAGTTTCTTAGCACAGCTGTCCAGATGTGCTTCATCTGATTCCCCCAGCGAGGTACTAGCCTTGCCTGCCGCGGCTGGCAGAAGCCCCAGCTCATTGGTGGCCGTGGCTTCTCGCTTGCCACCCATTGGCCCGGTGGCCCGCCACTCCCGCGGACTTCGGGCCCGCCCCCGCCCCCCGGCCAGCTCGCTGCATCCTCGAAAGGAACGTGGAAGTGCGGCGCCGTCGCTGATGTGGCACTCGGCGGCGGCGGCGGCGGCGGCGGGCCCAGGAGGGGCCCAGGGCCGAGAGGAGGATTGTTGGACACCCAGGTCTTGCCCTTGCCCAGGTCCCTATTATTCCCCTCCTTTTAGGCAATTTGGGCTGGTTCGCTTTAACAGTACTATTCCTATCCGTTTGGGGGCTGAAATTAAGGCGAGCCCGGCGTTCGCTTAAGCCCCCTGCATTTCCGAGTGGAAGAGGCTGGGGCTCTGGGCTGCCCACGCCCCCAGAGGGCGTTCAGGCCACGCCCTGGAGCTTCACTTTCCCCACTTTCTCCTGGGAGTCAATATTATAATAAGGTTCAAGTGCTTGCTCCTTAGGGACGGTATGCTTTTGTTGGAGGGAAAACCTTAATGAACCCGTCATTGAAGTCCTTATTAGCCAAAAATGTGGCGGTTTCTGCGAAGAAGCCCAGGGGTGGGTACAGGAATGGTTTGGCAGATTTAGTTGGTTCGCGTTTTTTGTTGAGTGATGGTGGTTATAGGAAAAGAAATGTTGCTTTGTTCTGTGAGAATTGAGAAAGGACTATACTAAACAATGCTTAGATCCTAGAAAAAATGGTTGAAGGGATAACTGGTTGGCTGATTAGTTGGTTGGGAGGGGAGGTGGGGAAGAGGGCAGAAGAGATCTGCAAATCAATTGGCATTATAATTTGTGGATGTTTTAAGAAACATGACCTCACGGAAATTTATTAAAGTGGCAAGAACCACACTCACTGGGCTGCACACCATGGAAGGTGCCAGGCCCTGTACTAAACAGCTTTTACCTGCACTGTTGTATTTAATTCTTACAACCACTTTATAAAGTACATGTTAGAATTATCTCCATTTCCAGATGAGGATATCAAGACCCAGAGCCTATCCCAGCATGCCACAGATGTCTCCAAACATATGTGTGTAGTACTTCATCATGGGCACATAAACTCACCTGCCATTTGCCACCAGTGTGAGGGTCAGAATTTATTGTGAGTGCCTTTACCTTCTGATGTCCAAAGCTTTCACTACAAGGATCATGTTTGTTGGTGCATTCATTATCTATTGCTGTGCAACAGATTGCCACAAATTTAGTGACTGAATCAACACACATAATATTATCGCAAAGTTTCTGAAGGTCAGAAGTCCAGGTATGGCTTAACTGGACTTTTTGCCCAGGGTCTCACAAGGTATCAGCCAGGCCGTGTTCTCATCTGCCGTCTCTACTGGATAAGAATGTGCATCTCAGGTCATTGGCAGAATTCATTTCTTTGCAGCTATAAGACTGAGCCCTCAGTTTCTTTCTAAAGGTCAGCTAGAGGCTGCCCTTAGCTCCTAGACTAGAGTCTGCTCTCACACTCCCCGTGGCCACCCACGGTTCCTAAAAGCCACGACGTGGAGATCACCGAGAGCCATGTTAGAGTCTCTCTGCTGCATTTGAGTATTCAGACAACTCAGTTTCCATGGACCTAACTGCAATGTTCTCAAAACTCCACGAGCCTCTGGAAAAATTCAGGGGTCTGTTCACTAAGTAAAGTAGAGCTATGTGAGTGCAATCACAACACTCTGATCGCTTTGGTAGTCAAGGAAACCCAAAAAGGAGCATCCTTTGAATGTGGCTCTTGAAAAGTAATCTGTGTTATGTGTTCAGCTTTCTGATTCATTTGTAATATCACAGTAGTGCACATTTTATCACAGAACCTACCTATTCAACAATGGGCTGATAATCAAGATATTGAGCAACCTTCCACACACATTACTATGAACAGGCATCTGGTATTATTGGCTATTGGAAAATCTACCAAAAAAAAGAGATTCCTTCTGCTTGCAGGAAGATGGAGTAGACAAAAGTTTTCCATTTCTCCTGCTAGGCACAACTAAAAATCCTGGACTTTATATATTAACTAACATAAGAAGACTCTCAAAAGTTGAAAGAAGTCAGACCAGCGAGAAATCTAGGAAACTCAAGGAATAACGTGATGCTGAGTTCCCTAGGTTTTCTTTGTTTTATTGTCCCAGTCTTGGAGCTAAAGAAGCCAATAACCAAAATATGCTAATAGGCACAGACAGACAAACAAAAAAAAAAAAAAGGAAGTCTCAACAGAGCCTGTTCTTTCTAGTCAAGGAAAAAGAAAGGGGCAGCCTGGAAAGATTTAAAAAAACAAACAAACAAAAAATTTCTAGACAGTAAGGGCTCTACTCCAGCCAAACAGCACAGAAAAAACTCTGGCTCCACTCACACTCACACTCACACCAACAAAGACCCAAGTGGGAATCCTAGACTTCTACAATTTCCAGGCCATAACAAGGTGAAGATGGAAAACTCCTTAACAAAGTATTAGCAAACAGAATTCAGCAATCCATAAAAATGATTACATACCAAGACCGTGTGGGTTTTTTCCCCAGGAATGCAAGGCTTGTTCAATATTCAAAAATAAATCAATGTAATCCATGATATTAATAATCTAACAAAGAAAAATCACATCAACATATCAATTGACATAGAACAAGCACTTGACAAGATTTAGCCCATAAAAATGCTGAGAAAAATAGGAATAGAGGGGAACCTCCACACTTTGATAAAGAATATCTACAAAAAACCTACAGCTGACATTACGTTTAATGTGAAAGACCGATGTTTTCCATACATACTTTGTGATTCTATTTATGTAATATCCCTGAAATGATAAAATTATACAAATGGAGAACAGATTAGTGATTGCCAGGGGTTAAGGAAAGGATGAGGTGGAAGGAGAGTGGATGTGGCTATAAAAGGGCAACTTGAGGAATCCTTGTGGCAATGAAAATGTTTTGTAGCTTGACTGTATCTGTGGGATTCTGCTGGGATATTATACTATGATTTAGCAGAATGTTACTATTGATGGAAACTGGGTAATGAGTGCATAGGATTTCTCTGTATTATTTCTTACAACTGCATGTGCATCTATAATTAAAGAATAAAAAGTTCAATTAAAAAAAATTTCTGACCCTGTCTCCCTCACCTCCTTTGAGCCCACACAACTTAGTGAGACAGTTTGGTCACTAAATGCAGCTCTCCCCAGAAAGCGATCATTTCTTCTCAGCCACTTCCTGGGTATGTTCTGGATGAAAGGGGTGAGGATTATACCAAAGTTTTTTGAAAATTTTAGACTCTGCCCTGACCATTCTTGGGCATGATGTTTCATTCTTTCTCTTAGTGGCACAGCACTAGGCCAGCTGTGTTGGCACACCTTCCAGGTGGCAGCCTGACCACCTGCAATCTCTTGTTGGATTGACATGGTCCTAGATCATAAGGGTAATGAACACTTAAGGGTTGAGTACCCTACTCACTGAGTCCTCCCACAGTAGCCTGTACCAGCTCAAGGAGGGGGACATAAGTGATCTCTGTAAACTTTATTAAAATGTGCTGTCCCTCTGGCATCTGGCCCTCTGGACAAAAGGGCCTGGTGAGAATAGGGGATGATTGGAAGAAAGGTGAGCTTGTTGCTATTGGAATGGACACGCTGATTCTGTAGAAGTAAAAGGAAAGCAAAAACACTGGCACCTGAGGAGGGAACACCTTAGACCCTAGGATATTTGGAGGAGGGAGGGACATTAGTGATCCTTTGACTTTCAGAACTGCCCTTGGAGCCTGTCTTCCCAAGGAAAACATCGTGATGCCACTCTCCCAAACTGTTGCAAGCACCTTAAATTTTACTGACTGTAGTTCTGCCATGCCCTGTCAGATAGCTCTAACCACAGTTTGGTAGTTATTCTCCTTAACCTTACTAAGAAGTCTATTGGAAACATCAAAGGACAACCCCAGCTCCAAAGCCTCCCACATGAAATACCTGTCAACAACCTGTGAATGTTTTTTTCACTCCCACTCTCAGTCACCTCGTGGGGTGAACAAACGCCACTCAGCTAGCGGCGTGGACAAACAGGACAGATTGGACTGGCTACCTTCAGAGAGTATTTCCAAAAACAAGGACTAGCTTCAATTATTCTAACTTAACTGGGAACCCTCAGACTTACCAACCAGCCAGGAGTCCCACCGCCCTCTGATATAGGTTCCACTAAGAGCCCCAACAATTGTGAATGACCCTGGTCTTTCTAGGAGAACCATGTGTATCTCCCCAAGACTGTACTTCTTGAGTGGAAGCCAGGCATTAACTTGCCTCCCTCCCAAAAACATAGTAAGTTACATCTTAGGAGTGGTCATAAGTACTTGGAGAGGCTTCCCAGAGGGTAACTTATTACTTATGTTCATCCATCTGGCAGTTTTTTCTACAATAAGAGTCATCTAATTAGAAAAGACAGTGCAAGATTTACACCTTACTTTAAATGATATCATCAATGACACCACTTTGGTCTTCAAAGGCATCCAGTCTCAACTCACTAGCCACTGTTGTTATAGATAATAGACTTTCTCCTTACAGACCAAGGCAGAGTCTGTACAACCACTAATACATCCTGCTAAATCTAGATTAATACCTTGGGCCAAGTGGAAAGGTCAACACAGAAACGTAAGGTGAAAGCTACTTGCTTTCAAAGGTAGATTCTGATGGCTTATGGCATTTAAGCTAGTTTAATCCAGGAACCCGGGCAGGGAGGAAGGTGGGTTTGAAGTCAATATTGCAGGACTCCTGTTATTAGTAGTCCTGTTGATGGTAGCCTTAATTAAATGCTGTATGATACAAATTAAAGAGATTTTATCCTGGCCCTTGTCAGTCAGATTAATCAGATTGACTGATGGAGTGGCATACCCTTGGGAAAATTTTCCCCAAGTGAAGATGGTATAGAAACAAGGGATGAATATTGTTAGGAGACAATTCTCCACTAATGTCTCAGGTTTCTGCACATCTCATCAACAGAGGCACTGATAGTCTTTGTTTCAGACTATCATCTCAAGAATGTAAACCAAACAGTTTTGGAAAATAAAGATGATGTCTCCTTCCAGAGGATAAGGCATTTTTAATAAAAAAAGATAATGTCTCCTTCCAGGGCAGAGGTTAGAAAGGTTTGCTTGTAATCATTATAAAATATTGGAGTTTTCTAAGCTCAGGAACCCACTACACATTCAGGCATCAACTAGCCCTTATCATGGCATCCTGTGGGATTTGGAGTTCTGGAAACCAGGTCAAATGCTGATACTCTGGCTACTACTATGACTGTGAAGAATAAACCATCCTTTGTCTCTGACTCAAGTGTCTCATGACCTTTGTCATCATCCATGACACTGTGGCAAACTAATATGTTAGCTTATATGTAGGGTAAAATCTCAGAACCTTTACAGTTCTTGACTGAACACCATGGTCTATTAGCCATCAGCACAGATCCCTGCCAGTCAAGGAACTATGGCTGGTACTCTGACCCTGTTTCTCACTACAATGATTAAGTTCATCTTGTCCCCACCTGCGCTCTCCTATTCTGAAATCTTATCATTGTTTTTAGGAAGCCCAGTACTATGGCAGTATCTCCTACCATCAACACTAACCTACAGCAGATGGTCACCAATGCTTAAAACACCAAGTGCCCTAACCCTTACTAGTGAGTTCCTTATTACTGTGATGAATGGAATGACCTCTGGATCCTATTGGGCAACATGACCAAGGGACAATTTCTCTGGTCTAATATAATAAATCCACTCTAACGTTAACACCTTCCTGAGCCCTCTCATCCCTCCCTCTATACTCCGCCAAGGCAGTCTGGCATTTCCTCATCTTATATTATAAATCCTAATCATGCCCAAGCTTCAAGAACTCATTCCAGCAGGTTACTAATACAGACTCCAAGTGTCCTTTCCATGCTGTTAAATTCTGAGTCACAGGAGAGTGCTACCATGTTCGTAAACTCTTCCCTATCTGAGGTCAGACGGGATTGGGCACGCTCAGGGCCATGCGGCCGTAGACAACTCCTCCCTATCTGGTCTTATATTTCACCCCATGTACTCCAATGTTCGCATATGTTCTCCTGGTTCCTGCTGGTTCATGTTAGCTGGGTACTGCAATTCTTTTGGAAAGCAAGATATTTCATCTTGGTGAAGGAATTATATTTCTCCTCTTAAGCTATTGGTGTAGAGGCAGTGAGGTATAGCATGAGCTAATCTTGAGAAGGCTGAACATTACCCTATGAAGCATCTGCCTTGGGAGTCTTTCATGGTTACCAAGCAAAGTGAGACTCTCCTCCAGAAAAGGATAGGCAACTGCTTCTGCCAACCCTGTGGGTTTAGGGAACTCTGGGAGCTCAAGATTCTCTGACACATCCACCCAAGTATCTCCATCCCAGATGTGAATCCCACTTCTTAGGGCTCTGACTTTAGCAGAGAATATACATCAAGGCTACTTTATTCAGTCTCCCTTACATCCTTGCTGTTTTCAATTAAACCTTGGACTTGATGTTTGTCACCACCTGCTGATCCCTAAAAGGAATAAGAGTCTCCTTAAACACTGCCATTGAGGCCTTCTGGCTTTCCTACCCTGGACTGAGTTTATAGATGGCTGAACTGAGCCTGTCATTCTCTTCTTCAAGGCTTTCAAAGCACTTAACAAAAGCCCATTGTCTTAGTCTGTTTTCTGCAGCTGTAACAGAATACCACAGAATGAGTAATTTATAAAGAATGGAAACTGATTTGGCTCACAGTTCTGGAGGCTGGGAAATCCAAGAGTATGGTGTCCACATCTGGCCAGGATCATCCCATAGTGGAAGGCAAAAGGCAGAAACAAGTTCACAAGATGAGGAGTCAAGATTGGAGCCAAACTTAATCTTTATGAAGAGCCCACTCCCAGGATAACTCACCCACCTCTGTAATAAAGGCATCAATGTGTTTATGAGGTCAAAGCCCTTATGACCTAATCACTTCTTAAAGGGGCCACCTCTTAATACTGTTACAATGGCAATTAACTTTGGGGGACATATTCAAACCACAGCATTCTGCCTCTAGCCCTCAAAAGTCCTGTTCCTCTCACAATGCCAAATACATTCATTTCACCCCGATAGTTCTGAAAATCTTAACTCGCTCCAGCATCAGTTCAAAAGTCCAAAGTCCAGAGTCTCATCTAAATCAAATATGTAATGGGTAAGACTCAAAGTACAATTTATCTTGAGGCAAATTCCTTTAGCTGTTAGCCTATGAAATTAAAACCATTTATATACTTCCAAAATACAATGGTGGGTCAGGTATTAGACAGACATTCTCATTCCAAAAGGCAGAAATAGGCAAGAAGAAAGGGGTAACTGGCCCCAAGTATGTCCAAAACCCAACAGGGGAAACAACATTAACTCTTAAAGCTGGAGTATAATATCCTTTGATTCCATATCCCACAACCTGGGCACACTAGGAAAGTTGAGCCCCCAAAACCTCCTACCCCTATGGCTTTGTTGGGCTCAGTCCATGCTTTGGCTCTCTCAGGTTGGAGTTGCATGCTGGTGGCCCTACGGTTCTGAGGTCTCAGGGCTTGCCCCACTCCCACGGCTCTAATAGGCATTGCCCTAGTGGGGACTCACCATGGCACCTCTAACCCCACATTTCCACTCAGCATTGCTCTAATAGAGGCTCTCTGCAGTGGTTCCATTCCCATGGCTATCCGAGACATTTACTGAAATCTAGGTGGAGGATGCCATGTCTCCATTGACTCTTGCGTTCTTCATGCCTGCAGAGGTATTATTACACCACATGGACACCACCAAGGCCCACCACTTATACCTTCAGAAGCAGTGAGTCTAGCAGCATCTGAGCCTGCTTGAGCCATGGCTAGGGTGGCTAAGGAGCACCTTACTAGAATTCAGGAAGCAGAGTCCTGAGGAATCTCTGGGCAATGAGCTTGTGGAAGGTGCCCCCAGCCCTTTCCCAGAATTGTTCTGCCATCCTAGAACTCTGGCTTGTCATGGGAGAGGCAGCCTCAAAAGTCTCTGAAATGCCTTCAGGGTCTTTTTCTCATTGTCTTGATGAATAACCCCTGACTTCCTGTATCCATGTTAATTTCTTTAACATACGGACACTTGACCACAGCCTTAGTATTCTCTCCTAAACATGCTTTCTCACTCGGTACATGACCAGGCTGTAAATTTTCCAAATATTCCAGCTTTGCTCTCCCTTTAATTATAAATTCCATCTTTAAGTTACATTTTTCTTCTCACATCTCACTGTATGCAGTTATAAGTAACCCATACAATAGCCTGAATATTTCTTCTGCCAGATATTCTAGTTCATCCTTCTTAAGTTATGTATTCCACAAAGTCTTAGGACACATATGCAATTCTGCCAAGTTCTTTGCAATTGTATCATGAGGGTGAACTTTATTCCAATTTCCAATACCTTATTTCTCATTTCCAGCTTAGACCTCATCAGAATGGACTTTATCATCCTTATTTCTACAAATTAAGTAATCTCTAAGAAGATTCAGAACTTCTCTACAGCTCTTCTCTTCTTCCTATTCCTCGCTAAAATTTTCCATAATGTGCCATTCATGGAAATCTAGGTTTTTTCTTGCCTATTCCTCCAAATTCTTCCAGCCTCTACCCATTACCCAGTTCCAAAGCCACTTACAACTTTTCAGGTATTTGTTATAGTATTACTAATAACCCCACTTCTCTGTATGAATTTTCTGTCTTAGGTCATTTTCTGCTGATATAACAATATACCTGAGACTAGGTAATTCATAAAGACCAGACGTTTAGTTGGCTCATGGTTCTGGAGACTGGGAAGTCCAAGTGCATGGCATCAATACCTAGCAATGGTCATCCCATGATGGAAGGTGAAAGGCAGAAGCAAGTGCACAAGAGTCAAGATGGGAGCCGAATTTATCCTTTTGTCAGGAGCCTACTTTCACAACAACTAATCCATTCCTGCAATAATGGCATTAATCCATTTGTGAGGTCAGAGCCTTTATGACCTACACATCTCTTAAGGCCCCCACCTCTTAATACTGTTACAATGGCAGTTAAGTTTCCAACACATCAACTTTGGGGGACATATTCAAACCATAGCACTCATCAGCTCTGTAATTATTATGATTTACTCCCCTAGTACTGTTCAGATGATGAACCAGTTGCACAATCCAGTGCTTTCTCTTCCACTTATACCTCATCCTAATCTATGGAAGGTGAGAGTCTGAGCAATTTGGATGCTAAAGCATGCCAGGGATTATCCTCATACCTTTTCCACAGCAATGGGATCCTTGTGGTCATCTGACCAGTAAGTGATCTAATTCCAGAGGCCCATCCTGATTATCAGTTTTCCAGTAATGTATCTTAGTTTGGGTTTCACCCCCACCTGGCAAAGAAAAAACAAAGTCTTGGGTAAAAACTTGGATGCAGATTGTTCACCAATAAGGTGATCCCAGAAAGCAGCAATAAAGGAGCAGAGAAAGCAATACAAGGAAGGGGCAAAAGCCAATAATCATGAGGTATGTTGCCAAGGCCACCACTGTGGGCAACAGGGACTTGCACAGTAACCACTTGAGAATCACACAGAAAGTCGCCAATAATTGTCCTCCTGAAGAATGCAAGGTTGGAGCATTTATTCACCAGCTCCCCTCCTTCAATGCTTGAGGGTTGCCCCCGAGGGCATTAATTTCCGTGTTCTTTTGGACTGCACTTGCTCCCTATTGGCATCAGAGAAGTCCCTGGGGACAAAAGTGAAAAATACACATTGAGTGCTTGAGGTGAGATGCTGTTCACTTGAGGTAAAGCTGTTCTCATAAGGAGCTGTCTACTAGAGTTGCAGCAGAAATCTGAAGTGGGATAAGAAGTGACACAAGGCACCAGAGGTGTCGGCTGGAACTACCATGCTAATCAAAGAGGAAAAGGGAACAGGAGAAAATACTAAATTTAAAATAAGTCAATAAAGGAGAGAAAAGGGAATAGAATAGGCAAAGCAAATAGAAAGTACATAGTAATATGGTAAATTTAAGCAGCAATGTTATCAGGAATTACACTAAGTGTAAATAAACCAAACACTTCAAAAATGACAGATTATCAGAGTAGACAAAACACACACATCCACACAAATGCATATGCGACTATATGCTATTTACAAAAAAGGCACCTAAAATATAAGGAAAAGGAAAGATTGTGTGTAAAAGAATGAAAAAATAAATATGAATCATATGAACACTAGGCAAAAGAAAGCTAACATAGTTAAATTAATACTAAAAAATGGACTTTAATTTCAAAAATATTAGTAGAAATAGAGATATTTCATAGCGATAAAAGGGTCAGTGCACCAGGAAGATATAACAATTCTAAGTTATATACACCTAATAACAGAGCCTCAAACTGTACAAATCAAAAATTGGCAGAAATACAAGGATAGGTAGATAAATCTACAATCACAGTGGCATATTTCAATAACCTCTCTCAGTTGCAGATAAAACAAATAGGCAAAACAAAATTCTAAAAGTGTAGAAAATTTAAATGTGTAATTAACAAATGACCTAATAGGCGGTATGGAACATACAGAACATGGGACTATACCAAACAACTGGAGAATACATTTTTTTTAAAATATACATGAAGCATTTACAAAAGTTGACCAAATGCTAGGCCATGAAATAAATTTCAACAAATTACAAAGAATTTGAAATTATACAGAATATGTTTTCTGACCACAATGGAATAAATCCAGAAATCAATAATTAAAACTAAACAGAATATCTACAGATGTTCTGTTTCCATTGATACTTCAGTGTGTTTTTCCTAAAAACGAATACAGTCTTTTCCATAGTCTCAATAAAGCCATCAAGATCAGAAAATTAATATGATAATATTACTATATAATCTAAATACACCATTCAAATTTCACTGATTGTTCCAATAATAAATGTTATAGGTCAGGATCCGATACAAGAGTATGTGTGCCTTTGTCATGTTTCTTTAGTCTTCTTCAATCTGAAACAGTTCTTCAGACTTTTCTTGTCTTCCGTGACCCAGATTTTTTTTTGAAGAGTCCAGGCCAGTCACTTTGCAGAACATCCCTCAACTGTGGTTTGCCTGATATTTCCTTGTGACTTGCGTGTTTTGGACAGAAATACTGCAGAAGTGATGCTGTGCTCTTCTCAGGGCATCATGTCAGGAAGCATACGATGTTGATTTGTCCCATTACTGTTGATGCTAATTTTGATTCCTTGGTAAGATAATGTCTGGCAGGTTTTCTACTGTAAAGTTAATTATAAATGTTTTATACTTCTTACTTAAGTAATTAATAAGTATTTTGTGGGAAGATAGTTTGAAACTATATTTATGTTTGTTAATTGGCATTCTACTATAGGATAATCTTTTCCTCCTCCCTCTTATTTATTTATTATCTGTATGGATTCCTGGATTCTTATTTAATAACAAGTAACATTTTTGAAATTATTTATTTTGATTCTCGAATTGTCCCAAACTTTGGGGGGAGGGGGGAGAAAGAAAGAATAAATAAATTGTCCCAAACTTGGCAAATAAGAGTCCCTTCAACTGGACTCATGTGTCCTTTTGACATGTATCCATCATTCTTTGGACATCTTCCTTACTTTCTGTTACAAGAAGATGTTCCACGATAAATGATATTTTTCCTGCTTTATCCCTAGAGTCAGACATTCCTCCAAGTATCCCTTATTCTTTTTAGTAGAAAATGGTATTTAGAAACCAAGATGTAGAAGGTAGGTGTGTTCATTGTTATTGAGATGCCATGGCTTTTAGGCCCTTTTAGTGGACAGACTGTATATAAGATTTAATCAATGTTAATTTCCTGACCTTGAGAAGAATGATGGATGGCACCGGATGTTCACCTGAGGAGGCCCTGTGCACCAGAGAGGCAGAGATGGGCATGAAAGTTCTCTTCTAGGAACCGTAGACGTCACTCAGGAGAGGAATTAGACCTTTGCTTTGAGATATCAAAGGGAAATAAAAAGATCAAGTTCTATGTGGATGGAACTCTTCTAAGTGGAAGATTTCAGCTCAGGATGAGAAAGGACCTTTTTGGGGTGGGGGGAAGTGGGCAAGATAGTAACAATGTCAATACGGTGAAATACATAGTACTAATTATTATACAGTGAGGATTAGGCTGTCTTCCCAGCCTTTGAAGTAATCAAGAAAAATCTGGAACACACCTGGCAGATGTATTGCAGGGGAAATTCCTGCCCCAAGTAGAAGTTTGGACTAGGCAGTCTTGAATCAAATGATCTTTGAAAATCCTCTGATCTGTTTCTCTCATTCCCTCTCCTTCATATTAATTGTCTTCTATTTGCTCTTGTACTTCTCTGGGAGTTGTAACTTGTCATCATCTCACTATGTCTGCAAAATCAAAGGGTGAGAAATACAGCCACATGTTTAAAAGAATATAGTAAGCAGAGTTTAAACACACATTAATCACGGGTGACAAGTATTTCAGATATGACAGAAGAGATTCCTGGGAGAGTACTTGGTTGGCTTCTTAAGCATGTTAAAATGGTTCATGACCAAGTACAACAATGTTATTACCCCTTTAATGAATGGTTAGCCATTGCCTGTCCCAACCAGATAGCCTAAATAAAGAGGCACAACAGTCATTATGAAGATTTCATTTGTTTGCACTTATCCCTCCACCAAAACACTCGAAGGCAATTTACATAATAGCAATGAAAACATATGCTATGAAGAAAGATACTGTAAACACTACACAGAACAGTGAGAAGGGAGGAGACCTGGAAGGAAGAAGAGTTTGAAACAATGTCCTCTTCACTAAGGTTTGAAAACCAGCTACATGGGGTGTTTGATACCATGCTAAAATGTTTTTATTTAATTCTATAAACAATGAGGAGCCCACCAAAGTCTTCAAGCTAGCTTGCAATGCATTCTTTTTTTTTTAATGAGGTATCTCTGAGGAAGTGATGTGTAGGGTGAAATCGAGTAGAAAAAACTGATGGTAGAAGACAAGCTAAAAGGCTGTTGAAATAGTTGAGATAAGAGATAATATTAACTCATCTGGTGGCTGTGACAATTGCCAAAGTACTTCGAAACTGCAAGCTTAAATCATTTCACAGTTGTTAGTGTAGGCCCCTAATCTTCCCTTAAAACCATTCCCTCCCACATCATCCTGGCCCACACTTTTCTTTTCTCATTTAAGATTAAATTGCATTTACCAGAACTTCTCTTGGGAGGTAAAATATCATAGGAATTTGAAAGAAATGCTTTAATAAGCCACTGGATCTTGACAGTGAGATCCCAAAAGTGTAACAATAGAAAGACACCAAATTCCTTCTCTTCACTCATTCATTCTGTAACTAAAGATTCACTGACTGCCGGGTGCCAGATATTGGGAGTACAAACATGGATAGGAAATACAAAGTTCCTAATTTACATCCCTAATTTATATTAACATAAATTAGAACAGCCATTACAGAAAACAATATGGAAGTTCCTCAAAAAATTAAAAATAAAACTGCCATATGATCTAGCAACCCCACTGCTGGATATTTATCTGAAGGAAATGAAATCAGAGTATCAAAGAGATATCTGCACCCCCATGTTTACTGAATCACTATTCTCAATAGCCAAGATGTGGAATCAGCCTGAATCGATTCATCAACAGATGAATGGATAAAGAAAATGTGATACATATACACAATGGAATACTAAAAAGGTGGGAAATCCTGTCATTTATGACAACATGGACAAACCTGGAGGACATTACGTTAAGTGCAATAAGACAGGCACAGAAAGACAAGCACCACATGATCTCTTATATGTGGAGCATAAAAAATATGACCTCATAGAGGTAGGGAGTAAATGGTGGTTACCAGGGGATTGGGGGGAGGGGAGGTGCAGGGTTGAGGGCTTGGGGAGATACTGGTCCAAGGATACAAAATTTCAGTTAGATTGGAGGAATAAGTTCTAGAGATCCATTGTATAGTGACTATAGTTGTTATAATAACAATGTATTGTATTCTTGAAAATTGCTAAAAGAGTAGATTTTAAGTGTTTTAAGTGTAGTTTGCTTAAGGGGAGGTGATTTAAACTGTCTTTTCTGTCTTCTCTATAAATTCTTCAATAAAAGCTTATTGTTCACTAGTGTTTTGATGCATAAGTAAAATAGAAGACATGTAGAATTTTGCAGCTAGGTTAGCACTAAGGAAAGCAAGACACTGTACATAGAGATGTTGGTACAGTCCTGTTGGCAGAGGATGTGGTGATATCTGACCTTGTGGTATTACGTCCGTAACAGTGATGATCTTCCATTTGGCACTTACGTACTCCTGTGTAGCAGCCTCCTTCTCCCTCCGTTTTTCCCTTTACTGTCAATTTAATTTAATGTCATTCATTGAAATTCATCTATTGAAGAGATCCTGGGTTTCATTCCTTAATGGGAAAAAAAAAACATTTTATCAAATTTTCTTTGCTATCTTTCTTTCCCTTTCCTTCCTCCCTACTTTCATGTGTCAGTATAAATCTCCCTTCATAGAAAATAGTCTTTCTGACTTCCACACCAAAACTCCTAATTTTTAAAAAATAAATTGTGTATATTTAAGGTATACAACATGATGTTTTGAGATACTTATAGATGGTAAAACAGTTACTACAGTGAAGCAAATTAACACATCCAGCATTTCACATAGTTATCCAATTTATTTTTGTTTTGGTTTTGTGGCAAAAGCAATTAAAGTCTACTCATTCAGCAGGAATCCCAAATACAGTACAGTTTTATGACCTATCGTCCTCATGTTGTACATTAGATCTCTGGACTTGTTCATGCTACGTATCTGCTGCTCTGAATTCTCTGATCTACATGTCCCCATATCCTCCCCCCACCTGCACTCCTGGTGACTGCTGTTTTATTCTCAATCTTTGTATACAGTATTTGACTTTTTGTTTTGATCATGAAATATTTTTCTTTCTGTGTCTGGCTCATTTTGCTTAGTATAATGTCCTTTGGGGTCATCCATGTTATGGCAAATGGCAAGATTTCCTTCTTTTTAAGACTAAATAGTATTCCACTCTGTGTGTGTGTGTGTGTGTGTGCGTGTGTGTGTGTGTGTGTGTAGCTGTTTTCGTATCTTGGCTGTCGTGAATAATGCTGCAATGAACATAGGAGTGCAGATATCTTTACAAGGTGTTGATTTTATTTCCTTTGGGTAGACACCCAGAAGAGGGATTGCTGGATCATATGGTATAATAGTTCTATTTTAAATTTCTTTAGGAACCTCTATACTGTTTTCCACAATGGTTGTACCAATCTATTAATACATTCCTACCAACAATGCACGAGGTTCCATTTTCTCCATGCCCTCCACAACATTTGTTATCTTTTGACTTTTTGATAATAGCCATCCTAATGGGTGTGAGGTTATATCTCATAGTGATTTTACTTTGCATTTCCCTGATGATTAATGGTATTGAGCACCTTTTCATATACTGGTTGGTCATTTTATGTCTTTTTTGGAGAAATGTTTATTCTTTGCTTATTTTTTTAATTGGGTTATTTGTTTTTCTACCGTTGAGTTGTATGACTTCCTTATAAATTTTGAATATTAACCCCTTTCTTTAAGTTTTAAACCACACACATTTATTAGCTCATAATTCCTGTGGGTCAGGAATCCTGGCTTGCCTTAGCTGGGTCTGCTGCTTCAGTGTCTCTTACAAGGCTACGATCAAATTGTCAGTCATGGCTGAGGTCTCATCTGAAGCTTGATAGGGAAAGGAGCCATTTCCAAGTTCGCATGGCTATTGGCAGGATTTAGTTCTTTGTAGGTTTTTGGAATGAGACCCTCAGTTCCTTGATGACCATTGGCAAGAGGTTACCCTCAATTCCTTCCCCATGGGCTTCTCTATAGGGCAGCTTAATTAACCCCTGATCAGATATATGGTTTGAAAATATTTTTTCCCAGTCTGTAGGCTGCTGTTTCATTTTGTTGATTGTTTCCTTTCCTGTGAAGAGGCTTTTCAGTTTGATGTAGTCCCATTTATTTATTTTTGCTTTTATAGCCTGAGCTTTTGGTATGATATCCAAAAACTTTCCCAAGACCAATGTCCAGGAGCTTTTTTCCCTCTGTTCTTTTCCAGGAGTTTTATAGTTTCAGTTCTTACATTGAGGTCTTTTATCTATTTTTCCAAACTCCTAATTTTGGCATGCGGTACCTATTACCATCAGTCCTCTGTATCCATGGGTTCCACAAACATGGATTAAACCAACTACAGGTGAAAATATTTGAAAAGAAGTGAATGGTTGTGTCTGTACTGAATGTGTACAAATTTATTCTTGTCATTATTTCCTAAAAAATACAGTATAATAACTATTTACACAGCATTTACATTGTATTGTATTAGGTACTATAAGTAATCTAGAGATGGTTTATAGTACAGTTGTCCCTTGACATGTGGTTCCAGGACCGCTGTGTATACCAAAACCGTGCATACTCAAGTCCCCCAGTCTGCCCTGTGGAACCCATATAGATGAAAAGTTGGTCCTCTATTTACTCAGGTTTCACATTCCTCCACATTGTATTTTCCATCCATGTTTAGTCGGAAAAAATCCACTTATAAGTGGACCCGTACAGTTCAAGCCCACATTGTTCAACTGCGTACATAAGTATGTGCATAGGTTATATGCAAATATTATGCCATTTTATATAAGGAACTTGAGCATCCGTGGATTTTGGTATCCACAGGGGGTCCTGGAATCAATCCCCCTTGGATACTGAGGGACAACTGTGTATCTTGGTGCCTCAGTCAAAATGTCAATTTAAGCATTTTATTTTGTGTATATATATATTTTTCCAAGTAAAATTGAAGTTCCTTGAGGGCAAGGACTGTGTCTCACCCATCCTGGTGTCCACTATAGCACCTATTATACTGCAGTACATGCAGCCATTAGTAAACATCCATGGATTAGTGAAGTAGATAGAAAACTGTTTCAAGGTGTTTATAATAATAATACTTAAGAGATGGTTCACTGATCATCAGTGCCCACTGATGAGGACATATAGGCTTCATGAAGAGTCAATGCATTCTATTTTCCATTTACCAGTTATTGATTCATTCATCCATTCTTTCAACAAGCCTACTCATGCACTGTGCTGTTTGCTAAAAGGAAATTCTCAGCTTGGAAGGAGAGTACCTTCAGCTTTTTCCCACTTCAAGAAACTCTTCTTTAGCTCCCAGCCACAGAGCCAACAGTGACTAAGTATGGAACTTTGGAAAGGCAGCGTGGCAATATACCTGAAGTTGTCCCTGTGATGCCTCCTTCCACGAAATTAAGTCAGACGACAAAATTAAGTCTCCTGCTCAAAACCTTTGATAGCATCCCACGCCACTTGGAATATCTGCCACCTAGGCCACAGATTATCTGATCTTGGCACTCTCCAGTCTCATTTCCCACTGCACCCCTGTCATGCACTCCTTTCCAGGAACACCTTGCTATTTGTAAATGAAGCCAAGCAAGCTGTCACTTCACTGCTCTTGTGCTGCTGAACCTCTGCCTGGGACCATTTTCCTTCATTTCATTCATACCTCAGCTCAAATGCCTCCTCATCAGATAGGCTTTTCTTGAAACCTTGCCTCAAAAAAAGCATTCCCAACATCTGTATCCTCCTAGCTGGTTTTAATTTTTCAAGACATTATGCTACATGTTTCTTGAATTTTTGTTTACGATCTATCTTCATCAGTGGAATGTGAGTCCCTTGAAGACAAGGGCTTTTGTCTATTTTGCTTATTGTTGTATCCCTAGGACATTGCAAGCAATCAAAAAAAATCTTTCTTGAATAAACAAATGAATTCTGACAGTTAGTAAGCAAGAGAAAGATTCAGAGTTCACAGGCCAAGACAGATTCTATGCCACCAAGGTGTGGGAAGGTGCTGGGGTCTAAGCCCCTCAAGAGCGGCTGGGCACACATACATGCACAAGCTGGGTAAAATAGAGGGGTTTCACAATTCACTATTAGGTTTTTCCCCTCATATCTCCATACATACATGCAGATGGGGTAGAATTGTGATCAACCAATTAATGTGATACCTGCCTCCAAAACTACAGCAGGAATTCAGCCAAAACAGAATTACATAATCCAAGGTTAGAATAGGATATTTAAACTCCAGACAAAGAAAGTTAGAATTTATCCTTCACTTCGCCAGTCTAAAATTTCCCATTGTACCAAGCATAAATCATCTGCACGTTGTTTTAAGCCCTCTTTGTCTTTTTGTGCTCCCATGGAGATAACCAGCTTGTCATTTTCCATCATGTGTACCCTTAAATACATTAACAAGTCATAAAAATTACCCAACATTTAATTTGTTTTGTCCAGCCTCTGAGGGTTTAGATAGGAAATGCTGCAGTTTTCTCCTTTCTACTTTAAAGTAATGATAGTGATTTTGTCACTGGCCAAACACTGAGGCTTGTGTCCAGCATTACCCGTCCAAATGTTGTTCAAGTCTGCCCTCTAGAGTAGAGTAAACAGGGTGCCTTGATGGAAATGCTGAACTTGTTCATAATTCTGACACTTGCCTTTTCTAGGGGACTGTCACATTCTCTTTTATATGCTTCTACATTCTTTGAAAGTGTGTCAGATACTACTGCAAAATAGTTTCCATTTTAAGAGAAAAATATTAACTATAAATACAATTTTTCATTTTGAGAGAGTAATATATGACAATGTCTTGACTAAAATAGGCAGAATTACTTCAAGTTTTAGGACCCTCTTTGTTTAGAGTCACAGCCAGCCTCAAACTATTTACAGTGGTCCCTTGGTATCCATGAAAGATTGCTTCCAGGACCCCCACAGACAGTAAAGTCCAATGATGCTCAAGTCCCTTACATAAAGTGGCACAACATTTGTATACAGCCTAACCAGATCCTCCTGCATACTTTAAAATCATCTCTAGATTACGTATGATAGCTAATACAATGTAAATGCTACATAAATAGTTGTTATATTGTGTTTTTAATTTGTATTTTAATTTTGTATTTTTTGTTTGTTGGTTTTTAAAAAAATATTTTTGATCCATGGTTGGTTGAATCCACAGATGTGGATGGAACCC